>NQIM01000192.1:0-69075 GCA_003426235.1 Xylaria polymorpha
GTCTCGGACAGAGGGTTGATCTCGATCTGAGTAGCGTCCTTCTCGAGGAAGATCTGGTACAGCTTCTGGATGGTGGTCTTGGCATCTTCGATGCACTGCTCGCTGAAGCCAAGCTTTGTAGCAATATCCCGAGCAATGTCGTCGGTGACACCCTTGTTGATATCGATATATGTGGTATTGATGGCGGAGGGGTTCTCCTTCGCAACGGTCTCGATATCCATACCACCCTGGGACGAGGAGACGATAACGGGGCCTTGTGAGGCGCGGTCCATCAGAATAGCGAGGTAGAATTCGCGACGGGCAAACTTGCGCTCGCAGATGTAAACGGAGTTGCAGAGGCGGCCAGCCGCACCAGTCTGCTTGGTAATGAGCTTGTGGCCGATCATCTGCTCGGCGAACATCTTGGCCTCGGTGGGCGAGAAAATGACGCGCACACCACCCTTCAGGCCGTTGTCGAAAGTACCCTTTCCACGACCACCAGCAAGGACCTGGGCCTTGATGACCATGTCCTCGCCCCCTATCTCCTTTGCGATTTTCTCGGCCTCTGCAGCGGTTGAGGCATTGGAGCCTTGGGGCACGCCAATACCATACTACAGCGACTTGTCAGGGCATACGTTCTGTTCGCAGGGGAATGAGCGCTTTCGCGGGGTTTTCTACCTGTCGCAGGAGGTCGGCTGAGCGATATTCGTGGATGCTCAGGTTTCTCTGTTGCTGGGCAAGGCCGGGTATCCTAGGCGCAGGGGCAAAAGCGCTCTGCAACAGGCGGTAGATGACGTTAGACCTTATTCCAGAATTCCCGCGTCGTCGTCGAACTGGCGGAGGGTTAGGAACTAACCTTGGATGAGCGCAGTGCAGAAGCCGCAGCTCGGCTACGCGCAAGCTTGAACATTGCGACTGGGGTCGATAAAGGACGGGTAGAGAGGAGATGAGAAGAGGAGGAGAGACAGCAAGGCGTGGCCGTTCTGCTGTAGCTGGATGTGCGGGTATGATGTAGTTAGTTTGGCTAGTTGGCGATACGAAAAAGGATTGTTCACATGGATCATAATAGCCCGCCTACCTAGGTCCCTCTTGTTTCGGCTGGGTACATGGATATTGCGGGAAATGGCGGCCCATACAGGAGGGACCCGCTGTTTATTCATTTACCACACCTTTCCCGTGTAGGTATCATACCTATGCTACGAATGATCTCATTCTTGGGGTCAACATTTTACAGTACCGGTACACTCTGGGACAGGGACAGCAAGGTCACTGCGTCTGCTCGGGGGCGGCAGATCTGTTAAATGGGCGAAGAGATATTGGTGTGAGATGCCATGATAACTCTTATATTAATGATTGAGGCATTGTGAATTTTAAAAAAATCGAGTAACCATTTGAAGATGTTCGTATTCTATGTATTCTGAATGCTGGACGAATATAAAGAACAAATGGAATAGTAAGAGCGAAAGCTGAGGGGACGATATTTCAGATCAAATATGATCTTTATTTGAGGTTTCCAAGTTGGATTTTTAGTTTCCAGGATATCACAACTAAGCTACCTCGTAGCCAACACTTCCAAGGTTCTAACTAACAGTATACTAATATTAGGGATGAAAAGGCATAGGAGAGTGCAAGTCAATCATGTCGAGCACTTGAGACTTGAGTCGGTTACCTTTGACCATTATCATATGTAACAAATCTCGGTTCACACGGCGCATCCCTGTAGCTCTAGAGCACACTAGGTACGATTGCGGGTTGGCTGCCTCCCGACGAACCCGTAGATTTCAGGCAGCTGTATTATTTCATGGGATAAGAGGATCTTCGTGGATGTTTCTGAATTGCTCGAGGCTGTTCTCCAAGTCTATGCGCACACTCCTATTTGTTAAACTAGGAATTATCACCAAATTGAAGCCATGATTTCAAGCATCAGCCCCGGCGGCGCCACAGGGTCGTTATTGACCTATGGGCTGCTGACCCTGATCCTCTACGTCGCCTATCAACTCGCACTGGCTGTGAAGAGGAATGCTGCGATTCGCAAATTGGGCGGGCAGCGAGCCTATGTAATGTGCAGTAATCCCGTGACCGGTATGACCTACCAGCATCTTCTCCCGCCGGTCGTTCGTTACTCTAACCGGACATGACAAACCAGCGGGTTATAAGGTTCTATGGACCATCAAGAAGGCCTCTCAAAACAAGATGGCCGAATCCTACGAAGAGCTTTTTGATTCAGTACCACCCGAGAGCCGCCACATATACGAACACCAGTTTTTGCCCGGGTCTAGGACCATCGAGACGAGAGAGCCGGCCCATGTGAAGGCTATCTTGGCCGGTGATTTCCACTCCTTCGGAAAGGGACCTAACTTCCATCGAATATGGTCTCCATTCCTCGGCAACAGTATCTTCACAACCGACGGAGAGCTCTGGCGTAACAGTCGTAGCCTCATCCGACCTATGTTCATGACTGATCGAATCAGCGATTTGATAATTTTCGACCGCCAGATAGGAAAGATGATAAGCCACATCCCTCCATCTGATCAGACCGTCGACATCATGGATCTCTTCTTTCGTATGACATTGGATGCAACAACAGATTTCCTTCTAGGCGAGAGTGCCAATAGTTTAGACAAGTATGATCTCTCCCCCCTAATACTAAAGCCAACCCGAAGCTAATAAATGATAGCCCGAATTCTGAGTTTACATTTGCCTTTAACGACGTGCTCACTCACCAAATACGCCTGTTTGTGCTTAGAAAATTCTAGTGAGAATAAACCCAGTTATGTTATATGCCCTTTGAAGCCCGTGAGCTCTAACCAGCACGATATAGTCCATTTGATAAGCTGGCGCCTCATGCAGAGTACTATCGCGACATCAAGAAGATAGATGAATTCATCATGCCATATATCAAACAGACGTTGGCGATTCCGCTGGAAGAGCTGGAGAAGCTCACCAAATCGGATACCGAATTCACATTCCTGCACAATCTAGCACGGTTTACGCAGGACCCTAAGGTCATCCGCGATCAACTGATTGCAGTGCTCTTGGCGGGCCGCGACACGACGGCCGCGACATTGTCATGGGCTTTCTATGAACTTGCGGCGTACCCGGACAAAGTTGACAGGCTCCGAGCCGAAGTTTTGGAATGCGTGGGAGAACACGGCACGCCGACGTACGAGACTCTGAAGAACATGAAATATCTCCGCTACACGCTCCAGGAGACACTTCGTCTTCATCCGGCGGTTCCCTTGAATGGTAAGCTCAGCACACGGCCAGTCCAATATATTTATGCCTGACAGGGTGCTAACTCTCACTTTAGTATGTGAAACGTCGACCCAGTCTAATAATATCTACTCCAACTTCGCCCCTCTATTACAAGAATTGCCTGATGATAGACTGATGTAAGGGGTTCGGATGTCACTGCTAACAGGTAACAGACGAGAGCGGCACTCGCCGACACAGTCCTCCCGCCTGGTTCCCCGGGAGCTCCTAGTGTTAGCGTCCTGAAAGGCGATACCATCTGCTACAACCCGATGACGATTCACGGGCGACGCGATCTGTATCCACCCACGTCGGAGACGTTCGCGGACCCTGCTCTCTTCAGTCCCGAGCGATGGTATTCCTGGCAGCCCAGGCCCTGGGAATACATCCCGTTCAATGGCGGACCCCGAATTGTAAGTTCCCCTATAACTAGCTTACATAACTTACCATCCGTAGAAAGAATTCTGTGCTAAACTGGTTATACCAACAGTGTCCTGGTCAGAACTTTGCGATGACGGAAATGGCTTACTGCGGTACGTTGCTCGTGGCTTCGCTAATATTGACAGACTCAGAACGTGGATAGCTAATGAAATGGCAATAGTTGTTCGTATGCTTCAAAAATACGACAGGATAGAGTACCGCGGGGACTGGCACGCGCAACAAGACAAGACGGATGTCGTCTCCCGACCTGCCTTTGGAGTGCCTGTAGCATTCTACGAAGCAACGAGGGAGTAAAATAGAGAAGATATAATATGGAAAGAATACTATTGCTAGTTTAATAATTAATAATAATATGATACTCTTATGAGAGCTGCGACATTATGAGATACCTATTAAGGTTCTAGGTAACGCCCGGGTCCACGGGTTTTGAAGAAATGTATCAATTGTAGGATTACTTCAGTGTTTGCATGTCGCTTTACTATATAGAATATAGTCAATTATACGATTCTTGCTCCTAGCAAGGGCGGGCATGAGCTCAAAGCATGTGAAGACAAGACCCGACCTTATCAGACCCAATTAATTTTCCAAGATCATGGAGCTCAGCAAGCTGCGGTGGTAACAGCCGACACACCACCACGCACATGCAGCTGCACTCATCGTCCCCAAACGCAAACATGATGAGTTAGTTACCAATACATATAATCAGCTACCTCACCCTCTATCTAATCCGATAATCCATCTCAAGCTCTATCAATCCTATCCATCCCTGCGTTGCGCGCGCATCGCAGCACCCGAACACCATGGCGCCCTCATCATCGAAGGGCACGAACCCGGCGCCCAACTACATCGAGACAATGAACCGAGTGCAAGGACAACTCGAAGCCCAACTACGAATAGTGCGGTCCTTCATGCCATCGCGGGCCGCAAATACATCAACAGCGCACACCACCGCAAAACCCTCCTTTTCCACGCTCACATCCACATCCACATCCACATCCAAACCATCAAGCACCACAACAACAACCTCCTCCTCAAGCCGCCAGAAACAAGACGCAGAGCTCCTCTTCGCCGAGACGCGGGCGCAGGACCCGAACGCAGGACTCGGCTTCGGCGGGACCTCAAAGCGGGACAGCGAGAGGGAGAAGGAGCGGGAGAACCAGATCCTGCGCTCGCGGCTTCTGGGGGCGGAAGAGGGGTGCCGGCGGGAATGACTCGGGGTAGAACGGCGCGCTACGAAGAGAGCAGTGACGATGAGCCTGGGCGGAGCGGGCTGGGACGGGCGAAGAAGAGGGCTCGGCGGGAGGTGTCAGACGAAGAAGTAGAAGAACAACGTCCGGAGCCGGAAGCGCTGGAATCCGTCGGAAACGCTGAGCGGGTCGGCATCGCGCAGTCGGGGGGGCGACGGTTTAGAGGATGGCAAGGAGGAGGAGGAGGAGGATGGTGGTGGGGATGTAGATATGAGAGATGGCCAGGGCACTGCTGAGGATCCAGTACCCAATAAGTCCGAAGGCGCCTCGGAGCAAAAGAAGAAGAAAAAGCGGAAAAACAAGAAGAAGAAAAACAAGTTAAAAGCAGCAGAGGGGGAATAGCCTCATCCATACGGATTGGCTCGCTAAGTTTCGTAAAGCATGACTTGAATGCAATATTTTACCACTGCTATCAATGAAGAAAGAATGCGCAAGCGTAGCAGAGCAAAGCAAAGCAAAAAGGCATCTCATGTTTTCAAGCTATCTCTAGCATCCCGACCCCAACTCATCATCCATCGTCGTCATCATCACGAGTTTTCATCTCACGTCCCCCCCCCAAGTAAGAATACAAGATTAAACAAGTCCAGCGAGCAAGCGAGTGAGCGAGACCGGGGGATAGATAACATCCCAAGCTTCAAACAAGCAAGTAGTACTAGCATCATCAGCCCTCTTCGAACTAGGCGCCCCGACTCGACATATCCAAGCCTTTGCTACCATTTCTTGCAACCGGAAAAGCAAAGGAAACCGCATACTGATACATCCCATCTGACCTCTCTAGGTTAACCAAGAGAGACAGAAATGGGTAGGTAGGAAGCGCAAAGGGTGATAAATCAAATCGGATAGGTAGCTTTTTCCCCTAACAAATAGAGATGCATGTGTCGCGTCATCGCCTCACTCCCCTTATCTAACAATGCGGATCTCATCACTAAAGAATCCTGCTCCTAAACCCCGAGCAGCACAGGAAAGGCCGATAGATCATCGACCCGGTCTTCCACGACGAATAAGAAATTGCGGACAGGAAATAGGATCATAACATGCGCGTTTATGCGCGTTCAAATCAGACGAGTTATGCGTCATTGCATGGTACCGTTGCGGCATTGCGTGCATCCTAAAAGACTCGCTAATCCAATCATACACCATTATATGCAAAGATTTTATCCACCCAAAATTATATCACGAGCCCAGTACGTGATATAATACACATGCCCATTAAGATCGGAGGTATCCAAAATACATCATGGGGGTCGGAATCGATCATTGCATTCGCTTACGTTTACGATCATCGTCTCCTCTCGGATCATCCTCGTTTTCTCGCTCAGCGGTATCTGTCGGATTTAAAATATGCGCCATGCTTCCTCGCCGTGTAGGCGGGGTTGAAATATCACGGACCGAAAGGTTTTTGTTCTCCCGATTAGCTGAATTCCAAGACCAGTTGTTCAAGCTCTCCAAGCTACTACCAATATTCCCGTTAGAAAAAGGGGGCGCAGGAGGAGTGGCGGGCCGTGATAGGGAATATCCAGATGGAGCCTCACGAATCCGATGATCTTCTACGGGCGGCCTGCTTGGAGAGGACGGCCAGTGTGAGGATGGGGGTCCGGAACCAAGATACGGTGGTGGATTGGGCTGCCAGCCATGTGCGCGGATGTCTGCTGATGTATGTCGCCGAGCCAAGTTACCAGGTGGCGGTTCGACAGTTGCAAGTGGATGAGGCCCAGGAGGAGGTGGTGGTGCCTGAGATCGAAGTGGAGAGGGCGAAGAGTGAGACGGCGCACCACTTATCGATCCATACTGACGGCGCGAGCTAACAGAGAGACCAGACGGCACGGGCGGACGATAGAAATTAGCACCTCTAGACTGATGCGCCGGTGGGCGCGAGTCTTGTGCTAGCTGGCGGGGAGACACGGGTGGGTTATCGAGGTTGGCGAAATACTGGCGACTGCTTGAGACCGGAGGATCAAGTGGTTCGTCCACATTCAGAAAGAACTCAGCTTGGCGGTGAATTTCGCCTTGCAAGTTGACGACTAAAACGTATTAGAAACCGACATAAGAAACCCCTGACTAGAAAGACTTACCGTCTCTATGCATTGGGTTTTCTGGGGGGACGAGAGCAAGGACCGTCCTAGACAGCTCCTGGTTGAAATGCAGCAGCCTATTGATGGTGTCTACCATAGCTTGCTGCTTGACGTGCATGTATTGAGCATTTTCCTCACTGCGCTGTAACTTGGCATGGATCTCGTATAGCGAATGCTCAATGCTAGCAAGCCGTGGGTCTGAACCATCGTGAATGACCGGCATTGGCTCAGCCGGAGTACCTGGCTGCGATGGCGTAGGCTTTTGATTGTTGTACTCGCGATGGACCAGAGCATGCCGAGACGCACGTCGCTTGATCTCGCGCAATCCTATAAGGTCACCTCTCTTGAAGCTGCCATTGCCATGCTTGAACTCCCATAGGGCCGTCTCAGGGCTTCCAGTGTGAAAAAAAAAAAAAAAAAACGTCGCTGACTACGAGCAGGTGTCAACTGATTGGCCAGCCTTGAAAATACGAACGATGGTGACACCGACCTTTGTGGAAACCATACATATTCAGCTGGCGTACAAATGAAGAAATATTTGTATGCTTAAAATATTGTCTGTACAATTATCAATGACGTGCTCGTTTTCATTCAGTCGAGACAGTACGTACGCTAAGACTTTAGAGAAGTCGTGAGAAGGAGACATGACGAAGCTTTCGGCAGAGCTCGACCAGCTGATGAGGTGCTGTATGTTTGGATCTTCTAACATGCTGTGGAATGGTCAATCGCTATTCCCCTTATATAGCTACCGCACGGACGTACTTGTACAGTTTGTGGATAAACGCAGTCTGGACGATCTTCGGTTGGTGGACGGCAGCAGCCGCCGCAGCCGGAGCAGATGTTGACGATGGTACGGTCGGAGGTGCTGGCATTGTGTTGTTGGAAGTGTTGGCCGAGTTCCGTTCGCCAGAGGAAGCTATGTGTTTACGCTCATTTGTGTCGCTTGCGTCGCCATCAGAACTCCTGCCGACACTCTGGGTGGCGGAGGAGCTGGTAGGCGTCGTAATATCCATGGGTTCCCCGGCGACCGGGGAGGGCGCGACGTCTTTATAGTCGGGGTCGGCGGTGGGGGACTAGTTATGATGGGTATCGTGCGTGCGCCTACGCCGTCCTCTGGCTCACGGCCAGGTATGCTTCTCGGCACATGTTCATTCGGAGTAGCCATCGGGTCTACCATCGTACAGGTCATCAGCATGGTTGGAGACAGCGTGTCGAGACACACGAGACAAAGGGGCAAGACGGTTCGGTCAGAGAGACGACATGCAGGCACGGGCAACGGCGCGGGCACAAGCACAGGCAAAGGCACAAGACTGGGGAAACCAGGGCGCAGAAGGGCAAGACAAGACAGGGAAGGCAAGAAAGGCAAGTCAAGTCGGGACAAGACTTCTAGAAAATGGAGGTCTGAGGGAGGACGGACCGCATAGCTTCCACCTCTGTTCCAACTTCCAAGTTCCAAGATCCGGCTGGAGGTTTGGGGGATCGGTTGGGGTATTATTATACCAATTCCAGCTTCAAGGAACGCGCAGCAGCGGGTGGATCGCGCCACGCTCCCGCAGCAGACGCTCGACACTGGGTGCTGCCCCCGGCCCTGTTCCTGTTCCTGTTTCTGTTCCTGGTGATGCTGCCGGCTGCCGCAGACAAGACATGGGGGTCCCTCCAACGACGGGATTGGGATTGGTGATGGCGATGGGCGATGGCGGCAGAAAGTCAGCCTCGCGCAACTGCGGCGGATCGGTGGCTGCAGAAGCAGATGGAACAGATGGGAGGTGGGAGGACTTGTTTCGTAATACGAAGCGAAGCGAAGCGCAGCGCAGCGCACGTTGACGTTGGCGTTGGCGTTGGCGTTCACCGTTGACGTTGGCAGTGGCAGCGACGGGTTGGTTGTGTAGGTATGTATTTTTGGGACGAAGCGATGCGCACGCAGTGTTACGCTCGTGGGCGATCGGTACAGCAGCGATGTACATGTAGGTAATTGGGATTAGGTATGTATGTATGTATGTAGGTTATGGGTTATGGGTTACGGCCCATGGTCCATGGCCCATGGGTGGGAATGGGAAAGGAGATGATGGGGGTCGAGGCCAGCCAGCGCGGGCATGGGCGACCTCCAGCGACCTCTATTGACCGTCCATGTATCCGCCGAGAGTCCATGCGGTACCTAAGGGGTGTTTTGTGGGTGCATGTTGTGTACCAGTGGAGTCTGGGTACTAAATCTGGAGCTGCAATACATCTCCTCCTGTGCAAGGAACGCTAAGCCTCCCTGTTAATGTTGCTCATGTCCCGCAGCAGCATCTGAGATTGGGGCGCGTCATGGCCTGTAACTTGGCGCTGAAGGTACGGAAGCAGACATATACTTCGGTACCGCGCGGATAATGCCTACCTATAGTGTACTGAAGGATGGTGCTATTGTATACCTACTGATACCTTGAAATATACTTGATAGAAACTGTCTTGGGCGTCGTATCAATTGAACTAAACTACCTACCTAGAGGTACCTAAACAACTCAGCCGAGAGGATGCTCCCTACAAATCTATGCAAAGTATAAGTGAAGGCCTAAGCAATGCCCATCTGCCGCTCAGATGAGCTTTCATCGTGACACGCCAACGTCAGTAATGCAGCTGTAAAATAGAGATTGTCCACCACTTCCTACAGCAAGTGCTAACAGTAATGCTTGTACAATGTAGGTAGGTACAGTACCTAGGTAAAACATGTGCCTCTCATCTCTCTCTATCTCTCTCATGGATGGTCCACAACCAACCAACCCCCCCCTTGCTCAACTAGCTCTAAACCTTCCAACTTTATAATAACTTGTCTCGAAAAAACAAACGATCAACGCACAAGTGTTCATTATAGTGCCGAGAAAGAGCAACTAACCTCCGAGCTACTACCAATGAGGTATTAAAGTCTCTTGGTGAGCTCGTGAGCCCCATCGAAATATAAATTAAGCATTACCTTGGTTTAAAAGAGTTGATGATGAGCAGGTTTTGCTCCACTAGGTACGATACCTGCACTTGAATCCTGACTAGAAGTAACAAGATATCCAAGCATAAACCCCATACATGTAGCGTATTCTGTGGATGTAGCCCCTACCTAATTATGGAAATGAGATGGATGGATGTCTGCTATACATATAGGTAGTAGGTAGGTACAGTAGGTACTACATGTAGGTATACCTACATTACAGTATGTTATCTCAGTCTAAGTATACATGTACTGCACTACTACTATTTAAAGCTACCTCCAAACCTTAGGTTAGTCGTCGGTAAGGTCTAGAACACAGACTTAAGATAAGTACTTTGGATGACAGATGGAACTACCTAACCTTATTCTTTAGTGTGGGAAATACAGGGTTTCGGCAACTCCAGGCTAACATTCCTAAGTTTCGCACAAGCTGGATAACCGGTACGTGGCTTCAGAGTTGGTGCAAAATGGAAAGCAATAGTGACGGCGCCTTTGCAAATAGAGAGAGTGTCATGATATGGTACGAATAACACGTACCGGGGGTCAAATAGATGGTGCAGGAGTCACGTAAAGCCAAGCTCGCAGCCAGCAGCTGACCCTCTATTTGCTGCAGAAGATCTTCCGGAAGTCTTCTGAGCATAGGCCGAAAAGCACCTAGAGGTGCAAGCGGCCGCCACCTGGCTCGACTCGCATCACTTCCTATACTTCTAGAAGTCTGGTGCTTGCACTAGCGAACTTAAATTCACTTGTGTATGTACTACACTTACATCCATGATGTAGGTACAGTACTGGAGAACCGGGAACTCGGAAGTCATTTCACATCCCCATTGCGGAGAGTTTAGCGTCTAGACTAAGGGGTAGTTTTGTCTTGATATAAAGTCGGGGGATAAGCTGCATGGATTTCAGCGGGCCAGTTGCCTTCCAATATTCGAATGTAGGTAGGTACTTACTTACTTCCAGTATAGATAGTCATCAGCCCTATTCACAGTTGTGCCACTAGGGCTGATTCGGTTGATTACTCCTATATACCAGTATACCTACACATATACTTACCTATAAGTACTATGTATACTGCATACATTTACCACTTACCACCATTTCATGATAGAGTCCAGTGCCAATGGTTAGGTCCGAGCGTATACAGTACTGTAATCAGTCTCTCAACCATACTATGGTGGTCCAGTACCCAAGCCGGAACAAGCTGGGGGGGCGATTTACGGGATGTGGGGTATATACTATGTACTGGTAGTGTATTCTGTAACCTCCACTTGGTATCCTCATAGTCTGGCGATAGTTACAGCGCGCTAGGTTCGAGGGAAGTGGTAGACGCGATGCCGGTTCCTGAACTGCGGCAACCATAGCATTGTACTGTAGTACTGTAATATAATACAGTACCTACTAAGGTTACTATAGTGGTACAATACATAGGTACTGTACTGTAGAAGTCGGACAATGACTACCAACAGTACAATCAAGCACCCCATGAGCCCCTTGTTCAAGCACTGCCCACGACAACCCTATTGCAGACCCCGCCAACGTGCAGCAGGATTCTTGAACCGTGCGTTCGACCACAAGCCGTGACTGGATGGCTTACTATATGTACATAGTATGTAGGCAGGCAAGGTAAAGAGAGAACCTTTGGAAAGGTATGGTTGGTGTTTTGCAGTCGGGCTTTTATTATTTCAGGCGAGTACCTGCATCCGTCTGTACATACAGTTGAGGCCTGTGCATACAACGATTCTATCCACTACTTACCTATAGGTACCAGTAGGTACTAAACCCAGAGCATCAATTACCTAACACCAACTCGCGCCCAGTCCTGCAGGCTCAGCAATTGTTTCCCTTCTTCGCCTTTGCCTAGCTTCTCTCCGACGCTATTGGATCTAGCGTTTCTCGAACGAGAGATCACGTCACACTCGCCGACGTGCCAATAATTGTTGGCCTCCCTATCTTCGGCATCTACCATATACAGTAGTACTGTATATACGTAGATACTCGGTACCTCTAATTCACCCAGATACAACATACCAGTCAGCATCTACGAGATGGCAGTGTGAGCAGACATGTACCTACTGTAGCGTCAGTCCCATGTTTTGCCGTCGCTACACAAGAAGCGGTTCGTTTTGCCGCCGAATGGGGAACCGGAAGGAGAACAAGGATTGTGTTTTTTGTACAGTATTGTCAAAAGGTAACCTCACACATGCGCTGCCACTCGCCTCCCCCGGCTACTGTACAACATGGCTACCAGAGATGCATGGTACTTCATCCTTCTAACCTAGAAGACATGACATAGTTGGTACACTCTCGGCGATTGTGCCCGTGCCCGTACTCTCTGAAGCTCGATCCTGCGAGTCACGGATTTGCTGATTTGTAAGAAATTGTAAGAACACACAAAATGCCTCTCTTTCCAACGAACCTCGCTGAATACTTCCCTTGAACCTGAATAGGTATCAGCCCTCCCCAGTCTCCAACCACTTATCAGCCCCGCCATCCCTACATATAACACACAGCCGTCAGCTTCGCTGTTTTTCATAGTATAGGTATGCTATGATGTCAGCCTGCGCAATCCAACCAGGATAGGATATCAGGGTCAGCGTCGACCTGGCCTGACATGGGCGAAAGCAACCCTATAAATGAGAGAGATACCCTGCTGTACTTCCTTCTAGGCGAAGTATAGGTGCATGTTTGTCTCGAAACGAGTTTCTCTGCCGACTGACATCACAGCAAGATAACGCCTGACAACCAATTCATGTTTCAAGATGCTGGTGGCAGTCCAGGTTCTGGGAATCCTCCATGATCCCGATGAAGAATGCGACGCTGCCGGCTCGAGCTGCATGCTATCGACTGCTGCGCCAGGCTGGGTTCGTTTTGATTCGGCCCCTATCCCCGAATCCATCCATCTATTGGTTCTCGCTATTGATAACTCTTCCAACGTAGTGGTATTCCACGCCGCAAGCCCACGAGTATGCCTATGCGTCAAACCTCCGCTTTCTTTGGCCCCTACATCATATCTGTAAAAGGATATATTTCATCAAGGTTGGGTTACAACCCCCAACACATATTCATCCCTATTCCCGAACGCGCCCCCAACTTAAAGGTCATTTCAGAGAAAAAAGAGAGAAGCATAGTATCGATAGAACCGTGTCATTCTTAGGCTACCTAAACAATCTAGCGTTTGACGGTCTCGCTTACTATGCGTTGGCAAGAACTCCGGACCCCTGAATAAAGTGCTGCCATCCCAAAATGACCCCGGGACACATTGTTATTGGCTTGTCGGGAGACTCAATTTCAACGACACGTCTCTCCAACAAGCTTAGTGGTTAGCTCTCAGCACTGGGATTTGTTCTAGACTCCCTGACACGCATCCGTCATTCTTACAGCTCACGGACATGGCACGGAATCTCAAGCACAGAAAGTCTTCCCGCGCTCGCGTAAAGGTGATTTACCCTCCGCAATTCAAGCTTCCGCGGGGTTCTTAGGGACGCATTCGCATAGTTCCGTCGAGGAGAATAAGCCGTGGGATCTATGTAGTATCGTAGTGACCCAAGTTATCTTCCGAGACTACAGTAAAGAGGTCTAAGCCACTATCTAACTGGGTCACAGACAGGCGCTCTCATACGGTAAATCACGGCTTTATTGAACGATTTCACCACGAAACAACGCAGAGTTAGACACCCGTTTTCACACTGTTCCATGATTACACCTCATCTAAATCCGGCGACGAGGTGCATATCTATGCCCTTACCTTGGCTGCAGCGAGTTCTGCTATTTTAACTATCCCCGACTTCCCATACCCTGTCTGCAGCAAGTCGGTCCCCCAGACGGGCAGGTGATACAGAGGAGGATGAGTGGTGGCGGCAGCCCGCTTAGCGCTTCCCGACTTAACTTCGGCGGGGTTCCCATTGGTGTTGCAAACGAGCCCTGCGCGTCCGCCCATCCATCAGCGGGCATGACATCAATCAGGCAGTGAGGGTGTCGAACCACATTGTGGCTGAATTTACTTAAGTAGGGTACTGCATTTAGTTCAAAGTGCTCCGTTATCGCTTACGGCAACCTTGCAGTAAGTACTTTGCACATGTCGTCGAGCCTTCACAGCCTTGTGGCCACTCATGAAACCACCCGTATTAGATATAAGCCGTCTTAATATGTCCAGTTTGAAGACTGAGGGGTTCCTTACATAAACATCACCTAATGCACATCTATCTAACTCTACTACTAGTGATGAAGCGCCTGAGAAACAAAATCAGAGAGATGCTTGCCCATAGGAGAGAAATGCTAGTCAACGCAGAAAGATTAGCTCTTAGACAGTCATGTTGTTTGTGATTTGCGACGTTATTTATTTCGGGAACGTCGGTGAAATAAGCGAAAACAAGGTGAGCCTGTGTCACCTTCAAATCTGTTGCGTATTACCAATTGCTTAGCAAGTTTCCCGACATTGAACTCCTTCATCATCTCATTGGCTTTCTAAACCGCCGAAGCGAGAAGTCCCCAGCCTTGTTTGTTCGCTTGTCTGCCTATGAGATGCTCTTAGCAACCCGGTTGAAGAGGGTGTCGTTACGCAGCGCTTATTCTCTTTGTTGCTATTAATCTATCCGTCGTACATGGCTGCACTGTCAGCATGAGTGGCTCCAGCTTGTTGCACAGCAATCTAGATAGTGCTAGTATTGGGGGTTTGGATGTCTGCCGCTGTATACATACGCCTCCTGTTGGTGGCTGGCTCATATCTCTAACGCCGACCCCATATCCGGGGTCAAGTGCCATATCCGAGGCCAAGTGAGCCCGCCACATCGTTCGGTTCCATAACGGCGACATCCTCCTGGCGTGCAGAATTCATCTCGGCCCCGACTTTTCATCTCAAGACTAGCGAATCAGACTTGTTTCGGAGACAGCAGCAAATAGCATTCATGTCAGAATGCCTCGGGCTCTCACTTCGGCGACCATCATCATCGAGTCTTACACATACAGTGATCAAACGTTGAGAGGTATATGATCCTCACTCTGGCCAGCTTGGCAGCCCCTCAAAAGCCTTTTTATTGCCCATCCCTCGAGTGACATCGCTCAATGCAAGTCTGGTCAGCCTTGTCATGTTCATGCTATGCATATGCCTAGAATGCGACTCCCGCCCTCGGGTCATCCACCGATAACTCGCAAACGCGAGCATCATTCGACAGGTCCACGCTAGGAAGGAGCTCTTCCAAGTTTTACTCGTCAGCAATGGTACTGTGGTACCAATCATGTACTAGTATGGAGATGGATGCCGTCGTGGGATCTTCTCCGATCATTGCTCGAATTCTACTCGGCATTTACTGCATGTCACATCCGTCACAGTGACGTAGCAAAGGGAACATCAAGAGCAGATGGAGAAAGACGACAAGGCTCGCGACTGTTCTAGCCTCTTCCTCGAATGTCGTTGGATTCCTCATGCAGAAGGATTGTGTTGTGTAGCTTTGAGAGCCCTATAAGTTGCAAACTAAAAAGTTCCAGAGTCAATACCAAGATACACTTAAGCACGTGTGGGGGGACTCAAGCACATTACTAAACATTAATGACGCGGGCCTAGGCCTTTCACTACATTACTGTTTACACTCAAGATGCCTGAAACTGTTACTTCTTCATCCCATACTATGTAACCTTACCATATAATGATGACACATGTCGCGTTTTAGTACCGCAAAAGACTGGGCAGGTTCTACAAACGAAAATTAACCTCCGGCTGGGAAGATGAGCCGCGGAGATGTATGACACAGGCGAGAGAGAGAGAGAGAGATGGAAAATTTCGCTCAGTTGGGCATTTCTCTATGGGCACCCCCACAATTTACTTGGTGTCACCTGAGGGGCATCGATGGTGAAGGTACAGACACGTATGATTGGAGTAAGGCTGAGTGGTTAGCTCTACTGTAACAGACTCCAACACTGAGAGCCTTAGGGCGTTTCCCTTGCCCCTCGATCTAAAGCGAATCGCAATACTGAAAATTGAGAACCGTCTTCACATCTGGACCCGGTAGATTTAATCATATAGGAAAGGACACAGGATTTGGGGGCTCGCTCCTAACATCTTCGTATGAGAATGGATGATAATTACAACGCTAGAATTTGAATTCAATTCAATTTCGCTGGCTTAGAAAGGTAGTCTGGTTGAATATGTGTGAAACATAGTATTAGGCTCGAAGCGCTTTATTGTCGGGAATACATGAAGGCACGTGGAGACGAGCATCTTGTCGTAATTATAGTCTTCTGCAATTATATGAGTCTAGAGCCCATACATATTGCTCTTGGAGCGCAAGTAGGCTTGGAAATAACTACTACAAGGTCAGGTAGGCTAGTGGTGTTATATAATAGGCCCTACCTAGGTAGATGTAAAAAAGTTGTCATATCATGAGTCATTTTTGGGCTACGAGAATAGATTTTCAGCTTAGAAAACCTATCGGGGTGCGATTACCTGGTTGATATATACCATGCTTGTTACACTATACACATACCGCCACTCGCGAACTCGATAGAAACGGCAATGTACATCAGGAATATACAGAATGAACCATGAACATGAAACTAACAGTAGCTCGCTTCACCTCCCAGCCGCTAAGAAATACAGCGCATCCATACCCGTAGGCATGGTAGGCATAACATCCAATGCTTTAAACTAACGCCAAACTGTACGTACGCATCTGCGGAAAGCCAACGTAGACTATGCTATGAAACAGGCTAGAGGACAGATATTTCGAAGTGAAATAAGAAAAAGTACTACAAGGGCGCGCCCCTTCCATCTATGAGTAATCATAAATCTGCACTCTGGAAAGACCCTAGTTCGCCCGTTATATCGGAACGACCTATGAAGGTGCGCCGCACGAGAAAGGTCCCCGTACTTGACCGACGTCGTAGCGGTGGATCTAACAAAACTCATTATTAGTCTGCATGTCTTGACTGGATCTGATGTCGAGGGGGGAGGGACACTGTGCACTTACAATATCCTTGATACTCGAGTATGTTCCGCCGACGAGGATGACGAGTCCGATGATGAAGCATAGCGCGTTCAAGCCCGTGTACATGAGGTTTTCCTTGGAGAATGGGGAGCCCTGGCGGATCAACATGAACCACATCATAGCAGGGAAGTAGAAGGTGAAGCCGGAAACAAAGAGGGCGGAAGAGATAGCCAGCAGGTCCTCGAAGAACGGGATCGCCTCGGCAATCACCCATGCGATGACCGTGAGGAAGGAAATTAGCGCTATCCATGAGATCCAACCCCTGGGCGTGTTGATGAACCGCGTGACCGAGTTCCGGTACACACGACCGTGGATATATCGGCCGACGACGGTGCCGTTGATCGAACCCGAGATGAAGATAACGGGCAAAGCAATACCGAAGGCGACCTTGGACACGAGGGGGCCAGCCGAGAGCAGGGCGGGCGACTGTACGCCCTGGCCGACGAAGTAGTAGATCAGCGCGCCCGTCAGGGTGTAGATGATGATCTCGATGGTTCCGAGCACCCAGATGGACTTGGCGAAGTCCTTGGGCGTGTGCATCTCGTCCATGAAGGAGAACTGGCAGATGGCGAAGCTGTAGGCGAAGACGATGTTCGTGACGGCGATGAAGGCCTCGACGAAGCCCGCGTCCGGGGCGGGCCAGGCAGACCAGTCCGACGACACGCCGGAATGGGTCCGCTGGACGCCCGTCGCAATGATGGCGATGCCGATCGCGATGATGATGGACGCGAAGTCGATGTAACCTAGGATGGCAACTTCCGCGAACGACGGGGGCAGGGCGAGTAGTAGCAGGATGATGGCCGACACGACGCCGAAGACGATGGAGCACGCCCCGTTGTCGGAGAGATTCAGGAACGCGATCGAGCCGGTGAGCGTATGCGAACCGACAAGGAATACTAGTTGCAAGACGAACATGGCGCCGATCAGCTCGTACCCGAACTTGCCCATCATCAACCGTCCAGCGTCAGCGCTACAAGAAACCGACATCAGTTCCAGTTCTTCACATAACGCTCGCCAGGAGCAGCGAAGCCCGTGTTTTGTTCTGTTGGTAACATAAGTAGCTGTGAATCTTTCCAACTTACTAGTGTTGGACCTCCGGGTACTTCAGCTTGACTTGTCCGACGACATAACTGCTGTAAATAGCCAGTAGACCCAATCCGACGCAGAGAATCGTTCCAGCAACCATCCCGAGCGTCGCAAAAGCCTGAGGCATGCCCAGACTACCCAGGGCGATGGCCTCGACGATGAGGACGACCGTCAACCTCTTCCAACCGAGCCGATTGAAATGCGCAGCGCCATCTTGCATGCGAGCCTTCTCGACATCCGTGAGTTCCCGGACCTGACCGACGGTCTCCTCATTAGAGATATCGTCTGCGAGGACCGGGGCTGGCCCTATGGCCTGGCTTTCCTTCTTAAGGTCGGACATTGTGATCGCTCGTTCCTTCTATCCCTCGGACGGCGATTCCTCGTCGTCTTGGGCACGTGCCTGAGTAATCTGAACGAGAAAGCTCGGGACAGTGCGAATCTTCCGCTGGCTCGTAAGGCTGCGAGTTCGATTGATCGTTTGCCACAAGGCGACACTGGTACGGGCGTAGAGGTAGAGAGAGATGTGCGATTCTGCAACACCGAGTGGAGATATCCGAATGTTGTTGTCACAGACCTGGGCGAAAGCGAACCACTGTAACAGGCTCTTCACGGACACCGGATCCTAACTTTGCGCGAGCCAGCAAAACCTTAAAAATCGATCTGGGGAGATGACACGGGCTCAGATAGGCAAATAAATGGGCAGGGAGCACCACGAAAGTTAAATTCTCCGTTGGCCTCCACCGAATCTCTGTCGGGCCTGGCCGTTTCGCCGCCTCCTTGTTTTCCAGGGCCATTGTCTAGTGTCGTTCAGTCTTGTGGCCTCATTACGTCGTAGGCGTTCTCCTCCGCACAAATTACGTACACGAAAGCATCGTATTTGACGCCGGCCGCGTGGTGCACCGTGACCATGGCGGAGCCCCAACCAGAACGATCTTACTCACGGTACCATCCAGGGACGAAGCCTGGGTCCGATTCGTGGAGCAGGACTCCACCGTGGGTATATTTTTCTCGTGGAGTAGAAGTTGAGATCAACTTATCGCGTTATTATGTGTAATAGCAAGGCGGCGACTGGGCTGACTGCGGGATAGTGAATCCATTTTATTACTCTCTCACCTCCGCTCGAACGAAGGGGTCCCTGGACTTACTTACATGAGCTCCATAACACCCCATGTTTTGCAGCGGGAATGTAACACCCCAACCCTATATGCATTTGCTTTTCGCGCAATAAATATCCCGCATCGTCTTGTGGTCGACTGAATTCCCCCCTAGCTGCCGCTCGATGACTTCAGCCCCTGGTGATTGCCGTGCGGCTCTGGCGTGCAGGGATCAAACAAGCTTTCTCAAACCTGTCGGGTCGCTCGGGAGGGATGACTCGTGAGCCAATTGCCGACACCCAACTCGGCAGCCATGAGGTCAGAGTTGCCTCGATAGGAAGGTGACAGGTCGGCTAACCACATCCGTGGGGCCCTGGCTTCTAGAAAATTTCTGCTGATCAACTCGGTGAGCAAGAGGAGCTAGACTAGACTGGATTGGCAGAGCCAACCCCCTCAACTAGCCTAATCCATCCCCTTTTGACCTGTTTCAAAACAGAGGCCATCGTGTCTCCTCGACGACTATAACTTCCCGCCATCGCTGGACATTGCGACGAGCCATGGGCTAAGCTTGATCAGTATATGGAGAAATTAGCGCTACCTAGCGGAAACCGGCACGTCTTTAAGTAAACCCAAGATGAATGAATCCTTTAATCTTCTTATTTCAGCTCAAGCTCATACTCCGATATCGTAGCCGGAGAGGACCGGGATGGGGGTGGCCATTCCGTCGTACGGTGCTTTATTGTCAGCGCAAATAAACTAATCATTATGTACGATATTACAAATGAAAACCCCACAGGCGCATTTCTCCTCACCGTCGACTGACCCCCGAAGATATCATGAACAGAATTCATGACAAACACGCCACTAGCATGGGGAGATCTAAGATGGGGGATACCATGCCCATGGAAAACGAGATCCAGACCATGTGGAGAGTTGGGGTCAAACTTAACGACCGAATTTGGGGCTGACTGATGTCCACTTCTCCTGTGATCAGCTTCACGATGCAACTTCTGGCGTTGAGAGTATCGTTGCTAGCAAGCCTATATCAGTCTCTCTGTATGATGGACGGGTGAATACGGGAGCTAATTCACCGCGATGTTTTGGAAGAATTGGAAATTCTTGGCTATTACGAGATAGGTCTATTCGGGTATCCTCCTCGGGTATCAAGGGACGGGTCGCTTCTTGTATCGAAAAACAGGTCTCGGGTTTTCTCGTATATGTAAAACATACATCAACCCCAGCGTGATTATCGTTCTAATCATTAGAATACCACCGTTGCTTCGCTTATTATTAGAAGGCAGCTTATGTCGATGTCACGTTCCTTCTGTTTGACAGCGCGGTGGTATTGAGCTCGGCATTGTAACAGGGCAAGCAAGTTGTGCATAATCGTATCCGGCGACCTGGTTCGCACTTTCTACTTAATCTAAAGTGCCTGTCAGGGCAAAGAAAATGCACACCCGTGCGACGAATCCCTAGACGAGCGAATGGTGCATGTTTAACGTACCGTTCGATGAATGTCTCCCTTTACCTAAAAAAATGTCCAACAGATCAACCCGGAACGGCTTAACTAAAACGCGTTGGACGGACGGTGCTCGAACGACTCCTCGTCGGCTGTATGTCGGCTGCGCTCCTTTTGGTCTGGGAAATCTCTTCATCCCTTAAGTGTCCCCTCATTCTGTATAATGCTGGCAGTATATGTTCATATCAGCCTCAAGGGATTATGCAGGGTATTCGATTGTCTTCTCCAACTCCGTACCCAAGTCGTTACGGCCTCGACCTTTCCTTCTAACTAGCCGTTTAGCCAGAATTTCCGCACCGGCTTACTTTAAATATCCTTATGTAGTATTTCTTGCCCGCATCAAATGGCGTGACTTTACCCTATCTGGTTGCTGATGAAGAATGAACTCACATTATCTCCGATCGCTGAGAATGGAAAATAACCCAATCACCGATATAAAAGAGCGTTAGCTATGTAGTATCATATCATAGTCTCGCTCGGCCTTCATGCCTGTTGCGCCGCTCTAGCTGCAGTCCAAGATGGTTCGCCAATTAATCGCCGCTCTAGCTGCAGTCCAAGATGGTTCGCCAATTAATCGCCGCTGGGCTTTTGCTAGCCACTGGGGCAGTTGCTGTAGATGGGCCTCCGGCGGAAATCTACGACTACATCGTAGTAGGATCAGGGCCCGGTGGCGCGCCAGTGGCGGCAAACCTTGCCCGCGCGGGATACAGTGTGACCCTACTGGAAGCCGGAGTTGACCTGGGCGACAATAAGAACTACTCCGAGATAGCCAACTTTATCGCAGCGGGCAATGACGAGAAATCGCGGTGGGATTTCTTTGTCAAACACTCTGACGATGAAGAGCGGGAAGCTAAGTATGAGAAGACAACATGGCGGACCGCTGACGGTTCCTTTTACGTCGGACTTGATCCGCCAGAGGGCTCAACTCGCCTGGGTATCTATTATCCTCGAGCCGCGACACTCGGAGGCTGCGCAATGCATAACGGAGGCATCTGTACGGTACCAAACGATGCTGACTGGGACTACATCGCGGAAATCACAGGCGATGACGATTGGCTAGCGAAAAATATGCGAAAGTACTTCGAAAAAAGTGAGTCGACTTATGCTTGTTGCACTTCCTGTAGAATTCATGTGTTCCCAAAATCGTCTGAGGGTGATTAGTGTCACCTATCTGAGTAATTGCTGACCATGGATGCTGCAGTGGAAGCCAATGAGTACTTGCCAATTGGTACACCTGGACACGGATATGATGGCTATGTTAATACGACGATTAGCGATCCGTCTTTTATGAATCAAATTTCTGATTTGGAAGAGCTTACAAGTCAGCTTATCGCGCACACTGGAGGTGGTGCTGGGCGAGATGTCAATGCTCCGGATCCAGATCGTGACCAGGCCACTGGGGTTTTCGGAATGGCCAGCCACGCAGATAGGAACGGCAAGCGAACTGGCACGAATACGCTGCTCAAAAGAACGCTGGCCGATCCCGCAAACAATCTGACGATCCAGCTGGAGACTCTGGTGACCAGTATCATCATCAATTGGGAAGATGCAAAACCGAGCGCCACCGGGGTACATGTCCTGAGAGGTCCACATCTGTACGAGGTTAGCAACCTGGAATGTTTTGATACTCGGATTTGGCATGTTTCGTTTTCTCGAGGATCTCAAGACTCTACTAAATACGCATCGCTGACTTTTGCCTATATAGGCTGATCCTCTCTATAATGGGAGCTCGGGCAAAACTGGCAGGATTTTCGCCCGCAAGGAGGTCATCATCGCGGCCGGGACCTTTAATTCGCCTCAGATCCTGAAGATCACCGGCATCGGCCCTGCACAAGAATTATTGGACAACCATCTCATGGTCGTTAAAGACCTTCCGGGAGTGGGCGAGAATCTTGGTGACAATTACGAAGCAGGTCTCCAACTTGGCCAGCAAGCCCCTGAACGGTACTGCGGGTGCTCTAGTCACTGTGTTCTTAAAGACGCCTACGGCTCGTAGCGTTCGAAACATTCAGGCATGGTGCGGTGGCTTTTCGTTTGAAGGGTTTTGGCCTGGGTTCCCCACCGAATATGGCCCATCACAAGTATGAAACCCCCTCACATATCACGCTCTATAGCGATAACTGACTTGGCGTGTTCTAGTACGAGGTGAGTGCTCCGGCGGCGAGCACATACATATATCTGTTTCGTGACTTGCGTTGCTGATTCGCCTTGAATATAGTGTGCCATAGTGCACATCAACCCGCGTTCACAGGCTGGATATGTACGATTACGGTCTGCTAACCCGCAGGAAATGCCGGAGATTAATTTTAACTTCTTTGCGGAAGGCGGAGACGAGGACCTAACAGAACTTCTCGACGCTGCAAAGACGTTCCGGAAAGCGATAAACGCCGTTGGCGCACCTATTACGCCCTTCAACGAGAGACATCCATGCCCTGGCGTGAATCAAAACTGCACCGACGAGGCACAGAAGGAGTTTATTAAGCTGCAGTCATGTAAGTGGATTCTCCCTCCAATTGCGAAACAATTACTATACAGCTCACACTTAGAACGCCGACAACTGACTCAAAACAGATTCTCACCATGCTACAAGCACTTGCGCGATCGGTAGCGACGATGACCCGATGGCGGTTTTGGATTCAAAATTCAGGGTTCGTGGCGTCGGGAACCTGCGTGTTGTAGATGCATCTGCCTTCCCCAAAGTCCCTGGCGCATTCCCTGTTTGCGCAACCTTCATGCTTGCAGAGAAGGCCTCTGCAGATATTCTAGCTGCTGCTGCTGCTGCTGCTGCTGACGCTGCTGACGCTGCCGCTGACCTGGCAAAGGAAGAGTAAATGAATATCAAGTGTGTCTTATATACTACCTCTCTAGTTCTTCAATTGAACGAGGGTATGGGTTACCTAGGTAGACAAAGATAGGTGCAAGCATTGGATTAGGTACTGTAGATTGAGAGGTCGACACGGTGGTTGTGAAAGTGGAGTAGATGGACCTAGGTAGCATCTTAGCTATTAACCTGGTATCGATAAGATAAGATAAAGATTTTCCAGGGACTTTGCGACCTCACCTAGTATATGAGAATTGTTAGGAGTCAAGCTCGCTCACCCCACTATCACCTTAGTCTTTCGAACGTTTGCCGGCGAACAACGGACAAAGATTCAACTATTCTTATTGTGGTTCCTTGTTTTTATAGAGAGGCCCGCGATCCAAATCCACCAGGGGGTAAACTCTTCAAAATGGCAAAGCGAAAGGTGACGGCGGCCGAGAAAGTCGAGGGTCTCGCAATCCTTCAGTGGAAGCTGCGAAAAGACCCTTTGGCATACCAAACGTGGGTCGATGCCTTGGTCTTTATGTATGGAACGGTGTTTGCTGACATCGCCTTTACAGTGAATTCATAGGTTGGTTCAATGTCGGTCGCGTAGGACTTCAGTGAAGCTAACTTCATGCAAAGAACTATGGCAACACTTCGATTCCGCACGCGAAAGAGTCCTTGCCGACCCATTAGGCGTAGACGCCGAGTCGCTCGCCACAGTGAGCTTTCCTTCCTACATTCGATCTAAGAACTCCGCCCTGACACCACATAGTTTAGGGAACATATGGATTTAATTGCCCACTGCGCCGAAAAGTATCCCGATATCACAGCCTCCTTCCCAGATAGCCTCAGAGACATCCTCACGGCCCACCATGCCACGCTCGAACCGGCGCTCAGGGAGAAGATTGTTACTAGTCTTTCGCTCCTGAGGAGAAAAGAAGTAATAGACAGTACCTACTTACTGCCTATCTTTTGGTCTCTTCTCGTTTCTACCCCGAGTAAGACGCTGAGAGCCTTGCTCTATCAGAAGATTATTAGCGATGTACGGGAGACCAATACGAGGGCAAAAAACCACAAGGTTAACCGAACACTACAACAAGCTCTCTACAATCTTGTGATGGATAGATCTATGCCTAAGGCACTATGGGCGGTAAAGGTCATAAGAGATCTCTGGAAGCGCCGTATATGGGATGACGCCAAGCCAGTTGATATAATGAGACAGGCCGCAATGAGTGACGATCCCAAGACGGTAGCGAGCGCTGTCAAGTTCTTCCTCGGCAGTGACAGAGAACGAGAAGAATTTGAGGACGAAAGCAGCGACGAAGAGGCAGTTGACGTGCGCAAAGTCAAGCACCAGATCGGCATCAATAAAAAGACGAAGAAATCAAAGAAGATCCTCGATAAAGCTACAGACAAGGTAAAAAGGCAAGAACGGAAAAAGAATGCGAACCAGTCGCTCAATTTCTCGGCGTAAGTCTCCAGGACATACTCTCTCATGCTCTCGCACTTTAGATACTATATACATACTAATTCATGTGATAGCCTACATCTTCTCCTAGATCCTCAGGGTTTTTGCGAGGCATTATTTGAGAAGCACTTACAAAATAAAAAGTCCAAGCTCCCATTAGAGACTAAACTTGACATTTTACAATTGGTTACTCGTTTAGTCGGTCTACACAAGCTCGTAAGACCATCGTGGGGAATTATATCTCCTAAATTTATAGCAGCTAACATATTTTGTAGACTATTCTACCTCTCTATTCGTATTTTACTTCTCACCTCACTCCTCGACAACAGTCCGTTACGTCATTCATGGCGTCACTAGCAGTACGTACTCCCGGCTTTTTTGTGAAACTACTTGCCTGAAAGCTACTCGCTCTGAAGCTCAAGCTTTGCCTTTTGGGTTATTATTCAACAGTACAGCGGATCACTTGCTAATCTCGTCATTGCAGCAAGCAACGCACAACCTTGTACCGCCGGACACAATAGAGGTGTTATTGCAAAAGATTGCGAATGAATTTGTGTCCGAGGCGTCTAACGTAGAAGTTGTGAGTTTTGACTATAGCCCTTGCTTCCACAACAGTTTCTCGAGTTTATGGGAGGGAACGTTATTTTCTCATTGGCTGACTCGCAAGTAGTGCGCTGCTGGAATCAATGCTATTCGTGAAATTAGTGAGTTCCTGTCTTGTCTTCCGGGAACACTTCTTTCAAAGCTAACTTGATAAGGCGCACGTCAGCCCTTAGCTATGAACGAGACATTGCTCCAGGATCTAGTGGAGGTATACCATCACCTAATATTTTTACTATTTCTGTCACCCCATTCAAATGTCGACGTTGTTCACATCCTCTTTCTACTTACCGAAGGCAAAACAATGTCTGACAACCTTTATTAGTACCGAAGAAGTAAGGACAAGGGAGTTTCTATGGCAGCAAAGGGTCTCCTTTCACTTTACCGAGAAAAGGGTGCTGAAATGCTGAGAAAGAAGGATCGTGGCAAGGATGCAACAATCGGACTCAAGACTGGTGAAATGAAGCAGCAAAAGTTCGGCGAGGAACAGATCGGAGAGATTGAAGGTCTTGAATTATTAGCAAAGTGGAAAGAAGAAGAGAAGAAGCGGAAACGGGCTGCGAAAGGACTCCCAGAAGAGCCTGGTGCTACCGAGATTAATGAAGAGGATGAAGACGGATTCAACTCAAGTGACTGGGAAGTTGCGTCAACAGACAGCGACGAGTCTGGTGAATGGATCCGGGTAGCTGAATCAGACGACGAGGCCGAGCCCGAGCCCAAGAAACGGAAAGTCGATGAGGAAGAGGGAGGCGAGGAGGAAGACAAGGAACCAGAGGAACCCATCGATTTCATGAAGCTTGCGACAACTCAAGTGCTGACACCAGCCGACCTCGCCAAGCTCAAAGAATTAAGGCTAGAAGCCAGCATCAATAAAGCCATGGGAAGCAACAAACGGAAGGAAATGGAAGCTCGTCATATCGATGAGGGGTTAACAGCAGAACAGATCGAAGCGCCAGGGCTACTACGAAAGAGCACCAAAGAAGAGCGGATAGCGTTGGCCAGGGAGGGCAAGCCGAACAGAGAAGAGCACAAGTCTACGAGTGCCATAAGGAAGTCGAAGAAGGAAGCAGAGGGCAAGTCGACTACCAACAAGGAGAAGGCCCGCAAGAAGAACTTCCTCATGACGCTAGGCAAGGCAAAGTCCAAACAGAAGCGCAGTCTTGTGGCAACAAGGAATATTCTAAAAGCTCATGTCGAGCGCAGCAAGTCGGGCGGAAGACGGCGTAATGGACAATCCAAGTAGTCTTGCGATATAGTACTGGTGGATATCACTGAGATAGATTTGCCTAATTCAAACCTGGGAGTCTATTTGTTTGTCAAACGTGTCTATTGGTCCCTTCATCATCAATCAAGTCTTACCCCCCCAGGGACTATTAGGCATCTTACATGAGGTATTCGATTTAGAATACTAACTTCATGTCCACCACATAGTACCTTTCAAATCTAAACATACTACCCGAACTATGCAAAAACTAGCAAATACTAGGATTTAGATTTACTCATGAAGGATAATCCAAAGATCGTTTCTGGCATTTAGATTCATAAATAATAAGCTGGGTTTTCTATTCTTCCAGACCCCACTAGGTAGGTACCTACCTACCTACCTACCTCCTAACCCTCGCGCTAGGAGTTCATATTCATGTAATAATCGAAGTTATCTCTTAAACCATACCATCAGTGGAAGGGCGTAGATTGATCCCTGGAGCCACTCTATCAAATATCAAAGCACGTCTATACACTCCTTCCTACATAGTCTCTACCTAAGTAATTATAAAACGAACACCGAGTATCTAGGTAGTAGGTAACTGATACTCTGCAGTAGAGCATGCCGATATCATTCTAATCCCCAGCAAATAATACCTACTCAATGGCGCCGCGATCCGACGAGGCGGCTTCCTTCTTCATCGCCGTGTACAACGCCGTGCAGGAGATCCCCGAAGGCAAGGTGACGAGCTATGGACATATCGCGAAGCTCGTCGGAACCCGTACGTCTCTCTCTCTATGTCCACTATCAAGCCAACTTTTACGGAAGAGGGAAAAGAAAAAAAGAGCTGACACAGAAAGCAGCACAGCGGCCGCGCCAGGTCGGCATCTGCCTCAAGCACCTCTCCCAGGATCCCGGTGCGCGACATAATTCTGGAAATGTCCCTTGGCAGCGTGTGATTAACTCGAAAGGGATAATATCCCCTCGGTGCGTCTACTTCCTGAATTAAACGGTGAAACCGAGGTTTACCAAATGGCGATATGCTAATACTAGTCACGTTATAGGTCACAACCGTCTGGAGCACGTAACCAGGCAGCAGCACTACAAGCTGAAGGCGTCACTGTCTCTACAGATGCACTAGGGGAACTGAGTGTAGACCTTGCCGAGTACGGATGGTTCCCTGACTCGTTACCCTCTGAAGAAGCAGAAGAAGAGCAAGAATGGGATTCAGAGAGTGAAGGTGAATGATGGTTTATTGTGGCAGACTACAAATCTATACCTAACGAGGGAATACCTGATTCGCACCACTCTAAGAACTTCATAGACCGAAAAGGTTTTGGCCGGGGGGTTCGTTCTGCTAAGGCCCATTCTCATTCACCGTTCTACTGCGGTATAAAATCAGACCGTAATAGGGTTTACTATAGAGGTAATGTAATTAGCCAGGGCGTTACATATAATCCAAAATTTTGTAAGAGGTGTGTAATCATCAGATAGCGGTTGGACATAAGTGACTCAACATTATAATTTCAGAACAGGTCTGTGTGATATGTGCTTTCATCATAAAAAACGGGAGAGCGGTGAACAAAATGACATACTATATTTGCGCCATGGGCAATGTGTCGCTGTAGATCAGCACTCATGTCTGAGGTTGTATGACAGACGTTAGACGTAGACGGGTCTCAGATTTTGTCAATCTTTTGCATCGTCAAGTTTCCTTTTTCTCGAAGTCGAGGCAAAAAAAGAGTCCATCGTGCGTTGTCGTGAGTCAAATTTAGCGCTCCCAATACCACCACGAGTCTTTTTCAAGCCCTGGAGATGATCAACGTTATTGGTAAGCTCCACCTTCATGTGTATCATCTTAGCACTGTCTAGTAGCAGTGCAACATTATTACTCGAAGGCTCTAAACTTGCTTGCAAGACGCCAGTGTTGCTCCATGGAGCCAGATACTCTGAACCAGACCGCTCTCCCATCAGAGTGGATGATGTAGACTTGGGTGGATAACGCGAGAGCAGGGCTTTCAGCAGGACGCCAAGAATGATACCGTGGGCAACGACAACAACCGTAGCATTTTCAGCTGCGAGTTGGTCGATGGTTGGGCTTAGGTGATGGTCGAGGAACCGATCAATGCGAAGGCGCATAGATACGGATGACTCTGAGCCATCTTCACTCTCTCTGATGCCAAATTTCTTGCCCTCTGACGACCCGAAGTCTTTCTCGCGCAACTCTTCGACACGAATCACACCAAGCGTCTCCAATGATGTGGCATCTCCACTCTGAGATTGACAAGCATCAGCGATGGCCTCAGCTGTCTGGTATGCCCGCTGGAGATTCGAGGCGAAGAGATGCTGGATATGCCCGGTTATCGCGCGGCGGCTGGCGATATGAACACCGAGTCGCTTGGCCTGAAGAACACCATGAGTAGTCAAGGGCGAGTCACGAGAACCTGCACTGGACGCGAGATATTAGCAGTGGTGAAAGAAATCGACAGAGAATTGGAAGTGGCTCACTATAACCCTGCTACGTTATCAACCGACTCGCCGTGGCGGATGAGAAGGAGGCGCATTGCAATGCAGCATCCTCGACAAACCTGTGCTGTGGGAAAGCTGGCAAGAGATTGCCCAGTGAGGAAGAAAGAAGAGAAGGAAAAAAATAATCAGTGGAAGTGGAGCTCTAAGTACCACTGCAAGCTTCACCACTTTTCTGCCGCATGACTAATTGGGCTTAGCGTGATTACCAGCTTGACTTCAAATGTTCCAACGTCCCTTATAGGTATTCATATGTCTTTGCGACGGGAAAGCTAATGCTCTCTTCTTGCCGTAATATTTTGTTTACCGCCGTGCCATTTTATTTGTATATCTATACCTACCTAAGGGGGGGAACCCACTTTTTGAACAGGTTGGAACTTTGGCGTTTAGTAGGTCACCCTAACCAAATTTCCGGCACTCTGATATATATATTGCACTACGCTGTTAGAGTAAGTGCATGGCTAGTGCTTGCCGTACAGCTAGAGTTGCTATAATATTTATAACTACGACTACTTTTTATAATTACGTAGTTCGGACGACCTTTCTTTTTTTATTTAAATATTGCTACAATAGCGTATTCTTTTCTAACAACGCTTATAATCCAATATTGTATATTTTAAAAAGGTTGGAACTAAAGTGTTTTAGCCAAACAATATTAAAATAAACACTTCGTACAAGGCTAGCAATAGCGCCGACATCTCTGCCAACAGCGTGTCCAAAAACTGGGTCCCCTTGGGTAGGTATGCAGAGAGAGCATGGTTGCTCTAAGGATAGCTGCCTATATGACCTAGAAAGCTAACCACCACTAATCGAATTTTCGGGTAAGAGACACCTTGATCGTGTTATTGGAGGAGAGTGGGAATAAAGATATGTGAATATAATTATTGTGATATAGAATGGTTTCGAAAAGGCTGTCCCCGTATCCATTATCCTATCCTATAAATTACCAATCCTACGGCGTCGTGTTTGTTTAGATTAACATTGGGAGCTGAGGGTCGAAGGGTATTGATTCATGTGTAGGAGCTACAGACTCAATGCCTAATGATTTTCTCGCTACGAAAACAAGAGTCCCTACTGTCAATAAAGCTACGTGGATAGGGGAATTTTATTTATACTCGCGCTCTGACCTAGCCTTCTCATGTAATAAGGTAGGTAGTGTAAGTCCTGATGCTGACCAAGTAGGTAAGAGGAGTTGTTACCACAGCTCTGATATAATTGCGGGGGCGGGGTATCCAGCTAGCTAGCTACCCAATTGGACCAAATTCACCTAATTCTCCCAACATCCACTTGCCAACGCGACGTGTTTTCGTTACTTATCACTTTTCACCTCCGACTATCCACGCGGGCAACAATCAAGAGCCTAGACTTCCAGGAGTACATCATCTCTCCACCACAATGGACCAAGCAGCCACGAACCCCCTCCTATCTCCGCCCGAGCTATCGCCTCTCGAGCAAGAAGTACTAGAGGAGTACGAGCGGCTCGCCGAGAACATGAAGAAGGTAAGGAACCCTCTCCCTCTTCACGTGCCCCAAAGCGAAAATCACCTCTCGGCCAGTTTCAAGAAAACACTAATCCCCACTCTGAAATCAACAGCTCGCCTCCGTCCTCGACACCATGGCGAACCAGCCGACGACGCAGATCCTCGACGGCCTGCGCGAGCTCGAGCGCAAGACGAGCCTCGTCTTCACGCTGCTCAAGGCCAGCGTGTACAGCATCGTGCTGCAGCAGGAGATCGACTTCGGCGGCGGCGACCACCAGCAACAGCAGACCCACGACGATGAGGAGGATCCCGAGCAGTCTTGAGGTAGCTTCGACATACTTACTCTTTCGGATAATTTTGACTTTCGACCTCGCCGAACGACCGGTTTCTCTGCTTGCGCTTTCCTATCGAGGGGAGGGGGGAGGGGGGGTATCGTGAAACGAAACCTGCAATATCGCCCCTTGTTCGAGAAAATACTCCTCTGCCAGGTGTCGGATATACCGTTAACAGGAGGCCAAATATCATATGTTGCGCGCGGGATAGGAGACTGCTCGCGCAGAGTGTGCATGCGGCCATCTATTCGTCGAGAGCTGCGGTGGAAACAAAATACCACTGGTACAATAGCGAGGGAAGCGGTGATTTGCAGATGCCCAAACACAGAAGGGGAGGGGACGAAGAGGAGGGACTGGCGAGGGGTGAACTGAGCTGAGCCCTTTGCGCAAGAAGACTCCACCGGTGCCTCGAGGCTATGGTCCAACACCATTAGGAGAGATTTCTCCTGGAATGTCTATGGGACAAGGAAATAGAGATCTATCCTGTGATTAAACACAGGGGTCATTCTCGACTGCACTGCTGTTGCCCGGCAAGTCGGTCATGCTAACCCTTCCAGGAACGCAGAGACATATCCTAGGAAGACTCCCCTCGACCATTGCATATAGTGCAACTTCATGCGAGAGACGAGGCAGCTATGTAGATGGCTAGATAAGTGTGTTCTGATCTAATCCATTGCACGTACATATACCCTAGATACCCCAAAATAGACCAGATAAACTGCACAATCGTGATGCACACAAAACGATTTCGATGCCTATCCAGGGGCCAAATCCAAGTTCGGTATACACTTTGGTAGAGGTTTTTTTTCTACACGGTTTACGTCTTGTACAAATATACACATTGGGGCATTATAAGAGTTTTCTTTAGATTGGTCTTTATAAAACGTTGCCGCCATAGTACACTTTTCGTACATCAACCAGCTTCTTGCCGCGGCCGATGGCGATGGCATTGGGGTCCTTCTGGCTCATCAGCGCCTGGAAGCACGCCTTGGCCGAGTTCATGGGGTTGCGGGAGCGAGGCATCTTGGCCGCAATGTCTTGGATGCCGGCGGCGCGGAACATTTCAAAGAGACGGTGCGAGGCGCGGAGACCGAAACCTAGCAGCAAAGGAAAAGAGATAACGTTAGCTCATACATGTTCGAATAGCACGTAGTATTGTAGTGTTGCTAAAGACGCAGTCTTGGAGCAACGTGTAGGAATGCAAAAAAAAAACTCACCCGGGGGACGCGATTCGAGCTTCACGATGGTCGCGCCGACTTTGGCCTCCACGGCCCCGAAGATGGTCCGGCTCTCGTACCGAGGAATGGGCTGCATGTTGCGAATGGCGAGCTCTTTCGCCTTGACCACAGCGGCGGGCATTTCGACCGACTTGGCTTCGCCGATGCCGAGACGCCCATTCCCGTTGCCCGCGATGGCGAGGACCCAGGTGCGCTGGATCTTTCCGAGACGGGTCTGGTTGGTGACAAGGCGGGAGACGATCCTTTTCGTGGTTTGGTGGATGTCCAGGATGTCGTTCACACTGATATTCATCTTCTTCTTCAAGTCCTGGTACACGCCTTCGTCGTCCAGACCCTTGTCTTCCGGGTCTACGGGCGGCTTGTACATACCCGCAACGCCGGGGAGGTTCTTGCCCAGGCCGGCGGCCACGGCGCTGTTGGACGGTTTGTCGTAGTCGGCGAGCCCCGTGTGCTCGTCGTAGTACTTGGCCTCGGCCATTTCGAGATCGACCTTGTCCTCCAACACCTCCTCCATCTCCTCCTCCGTCATCTTGTCGAAGTTGACGTCCTTCGGTATTAAATCTTCAATCACCTTCTCCAAGTCGTTGGCGTGCTCTTCCGGCGACATGAACCTGACCTTCTCCGGTGGCGGCGGGTGCGGCCTGGGCTGCTTGTCGACCATGGGCAGGACGCGGCTAAAGTCGTCGAGGTAGAGCGGCCGGTAGACGTCTGTGCGTATTCTGCCCTGTATCGTCAAGTCCTTCGGGTCGATGGCGGCCTCGCCAGCCTCCAGCGCAGCCATCTGCTCAGGCGTGTACCGCTTCCTCAAGACGTCCAGCTCTTCAGGTGTGTATTGGGGGAATTTCTCCTTGGTAAACTTGTCGATATTCTCGGGCGTCACAAGGCCCATCTCTTCAGCCCGAATGCTCTTGAATCGCGGTTTTCTCTTCGCCAGCGGCGCCGAACTATGGAAGGGTGCGTGACATTGTGGCGCCGGTGCTGCTGCTGATCCTGTCCTAGATCTCGTCGCGGCGAGCCCACGCGAAAGCAGGCTTCGTGCAGGCCGTGCTACACTCATCGCATTACCCGGCTGTCGTCCGAAACGCCGTGGAATGGCTACAATTGCAGGCAGAGGAGTGGTGGAGCGATGCGGCACTCAGAGTACTTGGTACCTTCCAAGACTTCAATTGACACTTATTTTTTCTGGAGCTGTTCTAATTCGGGTTTTCTGTTCCGCCGATTATCCTCGCGGCGTCCATCTTTCCAGGTGCCCTGAACCTTAGCTCCACAATCCCACTGAGCAGAATGGCACAGGGTCTATCGGACGGACGCGATTGGCTACTACTTCCTATTGTCCCTGAAGCCCCTGGGCTAGGATCCCCTAACTCGTTGCCCGTGAGAGCACCAATCAACCCGCTATAACCAACCTCGAATCACCAACTTCAAATCCATGATGACGTTTCTTCAAGTATTTCATCATATCTTATACAAATTCAAGATCTTGAAATTATAGTTACCTCGGCCACCTGTGATGAGGATTGTATACTATCTATGTAGTAGGATAGGATATTTTAAATAGATACCGATGATGTGACCCCAAACCAACTCTGGCTGGTCCATCAATTCTGCCGCACCTTTGAAACGTACGAGTTTCACAGGGGTCACCATCACGACCCTCATCATTCGAGGTTGCGTGGCCCCATCGTTGCGCGCCTGCGAGGCGCCTATGAAGCAGCAGCCAAGGCAGTAAAGGTTAGATGAGCATGGGATTTTCCTACTGTATTCATGGTGGACTGTCTTTTCTTTTCTTCCCGACTTGATCTTCGTGCATCTGTACCATCAACCCAACCCAACCCATCATCATCTTCTATTTCGCAATATCCTTCTTTTCCAAGGTGACAGGTGCACCGTAATATTATCAACCAATATAGACTTTTATTATTCTCTGTTCGACTGCGTCTCATTCTCTAGAGCATCGAATCAACTGATACCCCCCTCGACGGCGCAAAAGCCTCCTATCTATACTTCGGAGCTACCTACGCAACCCCCCACGACTCTGGTCAATCTACTGTACACAAACACACACCACACAGCATCACAATCTATACATCAACATGTCAGCATCCGCGCAATCCTTTTCCAGCACCTTGAACTCGGGCCAATTCGACTGGCTGGGCAAGTTGGGCGCGACGCGCGAGGCCATCGCCACGCTAAACGACCAACCCTACGTGTTCTACGTGCTCGTCGCCGCCCTGGTCCTCCTGATCCTCGAGGGCGTCTTTATATGGTACATCCACATCGCCACCATGAAGCCCGAGCAGAAGAAGAAGAAGAAGGAGAAGAAGAAGGACGAGAAGAAACCCGGCAGCAAGCCTCCCGCCCAGCGATAGATAACAAAAAAAAAAAAGCGGCCCCTGTTGTCATTAATTGGGATTAATTCGAGGAATGTTGACGTTGTTCTTCGGCTCGGAGATGTTATCCTCGTCAAAATCATCAGAGCAAGTCGAACTGTGCTGGTCTACAGGTGTGCATGGGTATGGAGCTATAGATAGTCTAAGACGTGGGGCACTGGTATTGATGTTGTAGATGGTGGTTGTGGGAAACTCTTAAACTCCTAGCATTTAAGATCGCATACCAATCCGAACGGTTGCAATTTGTTGGAGTCGTGGTTTTATTTTGTTTTCGCTTATATATAGTCGACGAAGCAGCGTGTAGAGTTTAATGCCAGGCTGTTGTATAACAAAGACCACGAACGTCGCAGATATGACTTTCTATCTACTTATTAGCTCTGAAGACTGGACGTGGTTCAGGAATGAACTGACTGTACGTCATTATGATGGTCTTTCTACCTACCCTGCAAATGTTGTCCGACCCAGATAGCAGTCATCAATTCATCGCCCAGTTTACAATAGATCCTCTTGATCAGTTCATCAATACTCTCCTCCATTACTCCTCGATGAGTATTTTCTTTTCCTTGTTTCTCCCAGCTCGTAACCACTTGGCCCTTATCCTACGTGGGTGGTATAATCATATTTGTGACTGTAGATATCATCGTTCTCATCATAGATGTAACCAGACATTGCATGACCTTGCATAGTGCGGGACAGGTCCGGCTCCGGGTATTGACTCTCAGTCTCAAGAGGTTGGCCGTCGAATATATCGGCCTCATAATAGATACCTTCGGGTTCACCCCAAAATTCAGACGCCCCAGGTAATTGGTGATATTGAGAAGGCAAGGTAAGGTCGTAGGCCTGTTGCCATCCGAATCCTACATTTGAATTGTAGCTAGTACTGCTCCCATAGTCATCATAACCCAAAGCTGATGGGTGTGGCAAGTTTCCAATCGGACAGTGAAGCTCAGCTAATGAGTCATGTTGGTTAGCAATCCCTTCGTCGATCATTGTTCTGTCCGTATCATATTCCGGACGGTCCAAGTCAGCCTTTGAGGATGTGGATTTTGGAGTTTTCTTAGTCGTTCCGATTGTTGGTTCTAAGGTGTCCTGTAACAAACCCCATAGCTTCTCCTGGATTGATGACTCGAGCTGCCCAGTTCGTTGTTCTAATCCTCGTCCAGGGTTGTTATTATCTTCTGCGGTGCTGCCTATTAATAGTCCTGCACCCTTCCGCCTGAGCTCAGGCGACTGTCCTTTCAAGGAGGATGCTAAGATATTCGAAATCACAGCGAAATTCTTCGTATGGTTTAGGGTGGACTGTGAGAGGGTTAGTTTCTGCTACGATCAAGGTCATGTCTATGCATATCCACACACTCTGAGATAGTGAGAATTCCAAATCGCAGGCGCGAGATCTAGCAATGATGGTGCATTTTCCAACTTAGTGATTCTGAATCCTCGCATGTGCTTGCGCGTGCCGAATGTAATGCAAAGTGCCGCCTCAATTAGACGGGCTGCGTTTCCCCATAGATCGAGTTCGTTAGAGGTATAGAACGTATAGTAACCGGCTGAAGCTTCTATCGGAGAGATTATCCGAAGTTGCGACGATACTTGTTCCTCCCGTGTAGGGCCAACCGTAACACGACTTGAAGATTTAAATCGTAAGATACACTCCAGGCCTTTGATCTGAGCAGTGTGGGCATGTGGTGGCGATAGGAGGGCAGACGACATGTCTGCTTGCTCGATACTAAAGTAGAGGTTCGGAATATTGTCTTCTTGGTGATATTGAACATCCAGAATTTCCACACTAAGGCCAAGCTGTGACCATAGCTGAAACGTATGAGCAAAATTGTATTGGGACATTGATATCACGAGACACTTGGACTTACGAAAGACTGACAGATGGCATTAGCAATAAACTCAAAGAAACCGGCTCGTTTGTCTCTGCCAATGTCGCATTCGCCCAGCTGCATATGAACATCTAGTCGGCAAAGCCCACGTGGAAGAAGCCACAACTGTTTCGATTGGATTAGGGAGCTGAAGTCTTCCTGCGAGATGTTCTGGAATGGAACGTCATAGATGAAAGCCACCGAGGTCATAGATAGTGATAAATTAAAGGTCTGGCTCGATATGTCAAATGTCTTTAAATTAAACTCGCAGTGATTAGCCATGATAGGCTTTTAATCATGTAAGTCTTCCCGCCGCCCGTCAACGGGATATAACTTGAATCAAGGCGGGAGGATCTCGCAAGCGGCCCAACGTCAAAAAAAGTAGAGGGCAGCGCGGCGTAGTGATGACGGGAAGGTAGCAGGAGCTCCTCAGAGCAGCCTAGAGGTACATATGTATTTAGTGCTTTGGGTCAGGACAACTGAACGAGTTGAATGGGAAAGAGCACTCCAGGGGCACGACTTCCAATCAACCACCACACTAGAACATCAAGTGAAAAAGTGGGCGCGTACACTTCAGGTAATAATAGGGTAGGGTAAAGTGCTGCTATTTCGCAACCAAGGATAGGGGATTCCCTACGCAAGTGCCAACACAGAAAATTGAGTCTATGCTGACAGAACTCTGGGTTACCTGATAGCTGAACAATGCCGGGATCGGCAGTCGAGCGCCCTCGGGGATTATAAGCTTCATTGTACATTATGCGGCGTTATATTGTACACTAGGTAGTTGTTCAACATGGTAAGAGTACAAGATGTATTTGTTAGGGAAGATCTAAAGGAATGCGGCTGGCTTCAGACCCTTCAGCTGGTGGAGGAATGGGTTTCAGAGTTTCTGCAGAGATTTTGCGTCTCGGTCTTTTCAGTTCCTCCAATGTAATTCCATCCAACTTTGTGATGCCGACCATTGGTGGCTCTCCTTTCAGTACAAACTCCCATTGCCCTAGATAGATGTCAGACATTAAATATAAGCCCATCCGTGCAGAAGATGTGATTACCTGGAAGCTTGTTGCCAGCTAGCCGGAAGGCATCGCGTACAACTTGCTCGTGTACCATCCCTCTCAGTTCGAGAACGATTTGGTTGACCGCCACACGGGCGGCCCAATGGTCGAAACCACCCTTTCCTTTGCCCATACGTATCTAGAGACCAGTATCAGAACCGAGGGTAGGAGGACTGACGGTTGGGGAGAAACCCACCTCATTACCGCTAATATATACGCCGACGTTGCAGCAGACTCGCTTATATAATCGATATTTCTGACCACGTAACCGGGCTTTTATCGTATCTTCGGCCATCTTCAGCTGTTGCGCGCTGATTCTCCGATGGTGGTCGGTCATGCGCAAGCCGTAGTCGCCCCAGATGACAGTTGTTCCCTTGGTAGATCCGCCGGTTGCCACTCTCGGCCGACCTTTCATCATCTTCTTCTTACGGTCTAACTGGGGCTCAAGCCAATTGCCGGCCATCGAGGCGGAAGCGGAAAAGAGTCGGACATTCTGTGGCGCTGCAATCGTCCGAGACGCAGCTGCGGCGCTGGGTATTATGGACGGACGCGTCGTAGGAGTGTGAACAATCTTCAAGGATCGGAAAGCCCCGATAAGGCACGAGGAAGCGGTAGAGCGCATGTCGTGGGTGTGCAAAATAGTCGACCACCTCGAAACCCGAGTCTCTCGGAGGCCTTCAATTATCAAGCCTCTGGGAACTTTTGGAAGTTGAAAGCTCCGCTAGGTAAGCGCGCGCTGATTGGCCAGCTATTGGCGACAAGACTGTTCCTCGGGTCCTTTAATAGGCCAATTGATCAATGCCCCGCCCACCTGCCAGGCCTACGAAGTAGGTACCTACCTACCTAAGGTTAGGTGATATAGCCTGACAATATTCAGGCAATTCTAGTATGAGCCGAAGAAGCATACATGTAGTTATGATGGGTATATAACATTGAACATTCTTCAAATGTATGTATGTAATACTAAATAAAGGCAAGGCTATGTAGACACGTAGGTACCTAGGTACTATCAATAGATATTCCTACCTCCCAGGCGTGTGTACATACTTGTGTAGCGCGCCATGCCGGTTTTTAACGGGGCAGCAGGCAGACTGCACTTGAACAACGTTACTGTTACCTAGGTACGGTACGTAGGTCTACAAGTGACTATAGACAGTCAAATCTCCAGCTTGAGAACGTTCTATATTTTGATAGTGTCGTTAGGTAGGTACAAGTTTAGAGTTGTGGTTCTGTTCCGTGACAGTTAGAGCTAACCACATGTGCAGTTACATTTCTACCTACATATGTAGGTAAGCTAAAGAGTAGTAAGCGGTTACGTATATTTCTTAGCAATTTTGGGAAGCACCAATGAAAAGATAACCAAGAGAAAAGAAGGTTAGATTAACCCCTCTGTATAGGTAGCTACCTACCTGTTTTAATATACCACAAGTTGACTGAATAAGATGACAGAGGTGTAGCGGCAATTGGAACCGGGGAAACGGTTTCAAGTTACGGTTACGTTTGCTCAATTGAATATAAAGTGGGTCAGGGCTCGGGAACATTTGATAGGTTTGGCCCTGGCGGATTTGCTGATTATACTTTTGCGCCTTTCATTTTCAACCCCTCATCAACCATGCCTTGAAACGAAACGAAACAAAACTCCCAATGGCAACTCACGGAAAAAATGCTGGGCCGTCGCCTTATGATACGTATCAGACGTCGTTGACGGCGAGATACTGCAGCCCGCAGATGGCACGGCTCTTTAGCCAACGCTCTCGCCACTCACAATGGCGCAGGCTTTGGCTGCTGCTCGCAGAGTCTGAGAGAGAGCTTGGCATCCAGACCATCACGCCGGAAGCGCTCGAGCAGATGAAGCAGCATCTTGAAGTAACCGACCAAGACTTTGAAGTTGCCAGAGCCGAAGAGAAGATCCGTCGCCACGACGTTATGGCTCATGTACACGCCTTCGGAGCTGTTGCGCCTGCCGCGGCCGGCATTATCCATTACGGTGTAAGTTGAAGTCGCAATTCTCGGTCTGCTTTGATACTTTGCATAATTTTATAAATCCCTATCAACTGAGTGAGTCTGACGGGGTTAAAATCAGGCGACAAGCTGCTTTGTAACTGACAATGCGGAACTTATTCTCATGCGTGATGCCATGGACCTTCTCCTGCCAAGACTGGCCAAGGTCGTCTCAAATCTGTGCAAGCTTGCTAGGGAATGGAAGGCAACGCCCACTCTTGCATACACCCATTTGCAGCCAGGTATTTTCCCTGCTACTACTAAATTGGTAGAAACACCGCTGACCGTTCACTTGCCAGCTCAACTGATCACAGGTACACCAAAAACAATACTCCTTTCTTGATGTAGTACAAACCCTCGAGACAAAGTGCTGATTTGCACCTAGTTGGCAAGCGGGCGGCTCAATGGGCCCAAGATCTCGTTTTCGACCTTGAGAGTATCGAACACGTTCGCAATGGGTTGCTGCTTCGAGGTGAGCCACAATACACATGGTGCATTAAACCGCGAGAGACTGAATAAAGTGCTAGGTGCACAAGGAACTACGGGAACCCAAGCTTCATTCCTCGAGATTTTTGGCGGCAACGGCTCTAAGTGTGACCAGCTGAACACACTATTGTGCAAGAAAACCGAGTTTCCCGCATGCTACGATATCTCAACGCAAACGTACACCCGCAAGGTCGACCTGCTCGTCGCCAACGCCATCTGCGGACTTGGTGCTACGGCGCAAAAGATTGCTGGAGATATCCGCCATCTTGCCTCGTGGCAGGAAGCTGAGGAGCCTTTCGAGGTCAACCAAATCGGATCATCGGCCATGGCCTTCAAAAGAAACCCTATGCGTTCAGAGAGGGTCTCCAGCCTCTCCCGAGAGCTTCTGTCCAAGCAGGCAACCACTGCCAACACCCTCGCAGCGCAATGGATGGAGCGCTCACTGGACGACAGCGCCGTCCGCAGAATGGACTTGCCCGAGATGTTCCTCCTGGCCGATGCTATCATTGGTAGCCTGGACAACATCACCGACGGCATGGTCATTTACCCCAAGGTAATTGCCTCGCGTGTTCAGGAGCAACTGCCTTTCATGTGTACGGAAAATATCATTATGAAGCTCTGTGCCAAGGGCGTATCCAGGCAGGAAGCCCACGAGCAGATCCGCGTCTTATCGCACCAAGCTGCCGGTGTCGTGAAGCTCGAGGGCAAGCCGAATGATCTTATAAACAGGATCAAGGCTACTGAATTCTTCCAACCGATCTGGGCTGACCTTGATGAGATGCTGAGACCCGAGCTTTACATTGGCCGTAGTGTTGAAATTGTGGAACGTTACTGTGGTCTAGAAGGCGTGGCAGAGAAAAGGATCCAACGGTACAGGGCCATCTTCGAGAAGTCAGTAACAACGGAGCTCAATGTCTGATATTCAACACTAAGGCCTTATCGAATGTAAAAAATCTTGATAAGTGATGTTTCCGGTGTATACTGTTTGTTAACCTATTTGTCTTGTGTGTATTAGGTTAGGATACTTGTGATTATAGACATAAGTGACTGTTATCAGATACCTACCAAGGCTTGCTGTGTTCAATAAACTGTCTCTCAACTCTTTGTATAATTCTAAACGTTTAATCGATTTAAACTATTAGATTAACAATTGATTAAACGTTTAACCTTTTATAAACGGTCAATTTACTATCGATTAACTGATTATTAACTGTTGTTTATTAAGTGTTTTAAAAACGCTTAGAAGGAGCAACGAGTTGAGCAACAGTTTACTGGATTAGGCCAGGGGCAGACATTTTAAGTGTTCTATCACTATGATTAATCTCGACTTTTCGAGCCCCCTGGCATTCCTCCATCTATACCATATCATCCATCCTCTTCTCTTGTAGAGGTTTGGTGTAGCGATCATCTTTTCGACTAGTGTGAGGGGTATCCCTATGTTTAAAAGTTATTATTAGTTAAAACTTCGTTATACAGCACTTAATCGAACACTTACTTCATATATGCTCCTTCAGTAGCTGGGGGTAGTCTTTTAGTATTTCTTGACCTTTTCTTCGAACTGGCTTATAACATCTTCGCTTTGGCCAAACTTCGTTTATGTTGCCCGGGTAGGTACTTGAAGGGATCCGAGACCGCACGCGGTCTGCAAATCCTTGCCGCATACTCATCGGTAGGCGCTCTTGGTCGTAGGACCTCGGGTGGTTGTCGAGCGGCTGTCGTTAAGGGGGTAGCCCGGGAGGCGTGCGACTGGCTCTAGGCTAGAGTAATAGCTGGAGATTAGCATTGATCCAAGGAAACGATGGGTACATAGGTATGATATGGATTAGAGACGTACTTTAGGAGATATCCGCAGCCGCTAATAATCATATATGCCAGAATAATAATACTGCCGGCAATAACGATGATGATGACTGTTTTGTCATCCATTTTGCTGTGTGATTGATTTTTTTGGCTTGTGATTGTTATCCTATGTTAGTGTGAGTTGAGCTTTTGGCAAAAAATGGGTTGGCTCAAAATGATCTCGAAGTGTCTTACTTCTACGGATCGCTGCAGAGCTTTGCAGAACTTCAGTGGACAGCTGCAGCAGCTCAGGAACGCTCAAGAACTTCAAAAATAAGGGAAATCCGAAAGCTTGGGTTAAAGTATCATAACGTATTGATATTATTTATTGGAGCTGGCAACTATTACAAGAGGAAAAGGAGAAGAGAAAACAATAGCTGATGTTAAGATATCTATTCTCGCAATGCTGAACATCAGCTGTCACGCCTTGCAAATTAGGTACCTAAGAAAGTTCACCCTCGTTATTTTCCTCGCCGTTCTTGCTTTTCAGCAATTAGGCTTTCTCTCCGGTCAATGCCACTGCCTTCTCATGGGTAGGTGTGTCCTCAGTGTCCCTCTGGGCCAGGGCCACTGTCCTTCCATTGGCATGCCATCATAGATAGCATTGAAACAATCTTGTGGTTTGTCATAATCATATTGATATATATCATCTCCACGCTGGCTAGAAGCCATGCCGAAATTAATTTTTGGGGGTGGATAGTTGGCTCAGGTCAAAGCGATATAGCGTTTCAATGTGTAATCCGTATACCTCAAGCGTTGCAATCCAGCGCTGAGGTTGCTGTAGGTCTTTGAGGAAGTAGTGCCTTCTACCACCCCAATCCTCCCCTTCTCGTTGAAAAAGTGCGTCAAAACTCGTCCAGTTGGCCCTTGCGGTGATATATCCGTCTTCGTGTATGACGTTCCGGCTGTCCCAATAGAAACCGTCGCGCATGAGGCAAGGGACGTCGCTGCACTTGACCAGTAAAAATGCCGACCATTCTTGGCTGTTCCAATGACGGGAAGGGTCAAGGCAATATATAAATTTTATCGTTGGATGCTGTGGATCTTCCCGATACCATTTCCCACTCATTGCCGGTCCTCGTTCCTGTTGTCTTCCGTACCTGGGGACAGAGTGGTGACTCTTACCATTGGAATCAAGTGCTTCGTACGGGGGAGGCGGAGCCTCGGTCGTTGCCTTAAGATCTTCTAGTTGTGCCGCCATGATTTTTGCTTGCGGGAAACTTGTGTTGGGGTAAAATGTCTTGCGATGGCTCTATTTGAACAAACGGCTTTGATCAAGACGCTGCCTGAGTAGTGTGTCGCTTTCCCGGACGAATTGTTGCTGTTGTTGCTAAAAGAAGGAGCTGCCTATCCGTTCAGCAAGTGTCGAGTCTACCTTATATATCCGGGCCAGACTCCCGTGAGTGATACGATAGTTTCTGGGGCGACTTAGTCTAAAGGCTAATACTAGAGACCGAACCTAATACCAATACCTGTTTTTGGGCCAGGCTACCCAGGTACCTACCTAGGGATCCCAGTTTTTAGACATGCTATTGGCAGAGATGTCAGCGCTATTGCTGGCCTTGTAATATATATCTGGCACAAGAGAATGACCTCGAATCGTCCATCTAGGTCGGGTATGATGCTCTCGACATAGGCGACGATGGAATTTCGGGCGAGCCGAACCCCGTCAGACACCATGAGGTCGCTAAAAGACTGGCACCAACTTTTAGCAACAAAAATCTAACAGCAAAGGAAATGACGATACAAAGGCACATGAAAAAATTCATTGAAAAGATGGAACACTTGCAAGGGAAAAGCGTAGAGCTCCAACAATGGTCGGACTGGCTGGCGCTTGATGTTTCCGCAGAGATGACATAGGGCCAAGACTGGGGCCAAGTGCGAGACAGTAGATATAAGCGCACGAGTTCATGTACTTGGTATCATGATGCTTCTGATACTCAATTATCCCACAGCGAAAGATTCTGTCTTCCTTAACTCGACTCTCAAGCTCAACCTTTTCCTCACATTGAGTCAGATAACGAAGAAGTTCAACTTCGCTGTTCGTGTGATTCTCACGCCTCTCATGTACCTCGCCATTCCTCTCTCTGTCTGGTTCACTATCCTGACTTTAATTAAGACGAACGCTAAGGACTTCAACAGTAGATTGACGGCCGGGGGAATACAGAGCACCTGGATTAAATGGAGCAACTCCTCACGTAACCTCTCGTGAGCCAATTGGCTGAGACTCGATCCATCGCCCAACCAAACGTCCTCGCATAGGGTCGATTAAGTTTTCGCAACGGATGGTTGCCTCAAATGCCAGCGGCTCACAACGAGGCCAGGCCTCTGATGAATTAATCTCAGATCAGCCTTTTTCCGATGGTCCCGGATCATACACCGCTCTCGACCTGCAGAATGGAACATATCATGCTGCTAGAAAGCTCACTTGGCCCGAGACTCGGCCGTACACGGGTTATTTCGACGGCGATCCAGTTTATCAATGTAGGTGGCCAAAAGCCGCAAGGCTCTTAGAGGTTTTTCCACCGGACCTTTGCGAATTTATCGTCAAAGTGGACGGCCTCGCCGCTGTCATGGTAGAATTTCCCGATTCTCTGTCCCAGACTCGATTGGTTGTCTACATTGAAAGGGATCAGGTATCATTAATTTCTGTGGGGAACCCAGGTGGCGGAGTCTACCCGCGGGAGAGCTCGGTATCCCGCGGGGCGGTTTGCAAGTCCCTTAGAGAGGCTAACCATATATGGTACTTTTATAGATTGAAGTGCTACTAGCCTTCAGATCGCCTCAGTACACACTCTGTCATAAAGACTGCATATGCATACCTAGATGAAGCGGAAGGGGTGTAAGATGCAATCGAAATCATGTTTCTAGGGCGCTCCCCCAGGTGCTGAATACTGTAAAGACTTGAAACCTCGAGCGCATGCCGCCCGGAGAAGATCAACCTGCTAGAGGTTGAATGATATTGTATGTTAATCGACTACCTTCCGTGGGTACGTCCAGCCCTCGGTATGTCTAGAAAGGGAGTGTAGAGCAAGACTGCAGCCGTAGCCTACGACGAATGGATCAAGACATCTACCGAGAATGTGACCAAGGTCCTGATCCCTATGATCGAAGCTTGGAAAGCTAGAGTCACTTATTATGCTTATTCATCAACCATAGGGCACTTTCGTAAGTGCCGCTGCTAACCAAGCCTATCCCTTTGAAGGGCATTTCAGCAGCAACCTTTTTAAGCCCGCTGGACCGGCCGACACCTGGGCACTACCCCTACTAACAAGAAATGGTGCTAAACCAGTGGACAAAAATATTATTGCCGATACTTCCGTTATCTGCGAAATGCTATGCAAACAGATGTACTCTCAAATGCATTGATTCTATTGGTTACATACCTACCTACCCTGTATCTAGTGGCTTGGCTAGGTATTTTGCTGCTCAAACGCCCTTCAAAGGGATAAGGTAGCAGCTCCTTGTCAGATATAAGGGGTATCTGACAATAGACCCATGTCAAGAATACTGGGCCCCCCATACATATTTGCTCAGGACACTGGTCACTGCAACATACCGGTACAGCAGAGATCAATCAATCATAAATACAACCGAACTCACTTGATTCGCTTCCAAATATCTGACACTCCTCGTTACCTAGTCAGCCCTACTACCAGCCCGGCTACGTTAGCTTGTCAGCATTCCCCGCTTACCCTACCACAAGCGTTGCTAGTCGCGGGGTAGCTTCAAGAGCTGTCTTCAGCCAAGCGAAGCGGGAAGCGGGAAGCGGGAAGCGGCTTGGATTTATATCGGCCCGTGCCGATTATATAATCGATTCCTGTTTATTACGGTATGGGTGCAGCTAGGCATATCTATCTTCGTTGCCAATAGCCTTCCACAAGCCGTTGTAGACCATCGTTATTCTAATACAGCCTCATACTCGTCTCTATGGAGTTGAGTTGATAACATGTCCAGCGACAAAATCCCAGATGCGCCCAAGCGCATTTTGTTGCAAACGAAAACACATCTAGTCCCGGGCGGTGATTATCAGGAACGATGCACGAACATGCAGAACCTCCTCTGCCAACACCTTTGGAATCGAGATTTCAACTATAACCACGACCGCTGGCAAGAGTACGGGGCTGCCTTTGCCTACGAAGGTCGACGTTGTTACTTCCTCCTCGATCACGGCCAGTCTACTAGTAATAACGTTCCAGTCCTTTGGTATAAATGGACAGGCAAATCATTGTAAGTGATCTAGCACACTGATCCAATATTGCGGTTGATCCTAACAATAGAACAACAGTCAATTTATCGACGACCCTCTGCCTGATCAAATGCGTGCTAAACTCAAGCATTATCCATTCATCCGCCCAAAACGAGAACCGTTCCAGGGCGAAGCATCACCACCTCCAGATGCCGCAACCAGACGCCAGATGATTCGATACAGACTCCGTTCCAATATGAAAATTGCACCTGTTGAGCTTGAGCTTCTTGGAAACCCCGATCAGGTAACATTGCTCAAAGCGGAGGTTGATCCAAGGTTCTGGGACCAGATCGACAACCTTGCACAGCGCTGAGATGCTAGGATGCCGTGCTGAGTTACAGTGTTGATGGTTTAGACCTGGCCATGTCTGTTGTCCTCCTATGTCGTATACTTCTTACGTATCGCTATCAGGTGGCGTTGGTAAATGTGCACAATCGTCGCATCTCTCTTCCGTATCTTCGGTATGGTGAATAACACCATGTTGGTAGTTCTCGCAGTTTGGTGAGCCTTCCTCGTTTGCCCCGGGGTGTGTTTCACTCCAGTCATCGCAAGCATAATAGGTTGCGAATGTTAAGTGTCCGCAGCTCCAATGCTTCCAAACTTCCTGGCACATCGTGATTGCTGTCACCGTTATGGCGACAAAGCTGGTGTATACAAGTCAGACCAAGCTTCACACATTGATGTACTCTTGCCCTCTGCACTGCCCTCTATGAAAATCTTAGCAAGCGTGTATTGAAAACGAAGAAGCAGAATCCTACATCTCCTATCTATCACTCACAGCAGCTGCTGCATTCTGATTTGCCAGGCAACACGGAGGCAAAGTAGCGACCCCTAAGGTGTCTCTCACCCCTCGCTTTGGTTCCATTGGTCGATATGGCGCAATCTGATAAGCCGCCGAAAGAGGGTTGGTATGTACATCGTGACTGATTGCAGCGGAGCTCCAGCGCAGAGCTCTGCATTGCGCTCCTGTGGGATGGATCATCGTGTATATTGGAATGGATTTACCTGGTAAAATTGGTTGGAGAGGCGGGAAGCATTCGGTGACGGCGTACACTAGCTAATAGCTGACACGGCGTCGAGGTCTATTTCACATAGTTAGTTACCTTGGGGCTTGCGCCCTAATCCTGCAGCTCCCGCGGGAGCTTAACGCTCTCGTGGGCATCTCTGAGACATTCGCAATCATTCCCGCGGACTCCACTCACACCAATACAAATCGGTAGCCAGCGGCAATCCAGGTTAGGGCCGGTTGGTGCTTTTCGAACACATCATGATATAACCATTCCAACAAGCCGAGTAGCCGGTAACCGTGGGCTCATTTAGTTTGAGCGAACGCATTCGGACATCATGCGGAATATCAGCTATCCTTTCCGAGGGGTTGTGAAAGTAGAGGAGTCGTATCTCTAACAGAGCCATGGGAGTCGACCAAGCGGTGAGCTGATCAGGTTGAGATGCAGCGAAGGATATTACTCTTCAACGCTTCAAGCCCTTTTCAATCGAATAGTACCTTTCTGGTAGTGACTAGATCGAACTAACATCAGATATTCTCTGCAACATCCTGTCGGCCACCGTAATAGTGTACCACCACGTTCCTGGCCGTGAAGTAGATCTTGGGAGACCACGGGCGTCCTTAGAAACGGACACCTAGGTGATCTTCTAACACGTAAACAGTGTCAACAGTCGGCGCCATTCTATCCTTGAGGATACAAGCATCACATTCGTCATAAGTATTCGATAGGTATGCAATATAGCGAACACCATCGATACGCACATAACGAGCTGAAATGCCTTTTGAAATGTCGAGGCGGCGACTAACGCTATTGCGGCCGAGCCAGGATTCCTGGATAGTGACGATAGCACATTCGTGGACCAGATGCTCCGCAATCATGAACCAGATCTCTGGCGGTAAGGTACCATACTGGAACTCAGTCTTCCGGAAAGTTTACGCGATATTGATGCCTCCCGTTCCTGTTGCGCCCTCACGATTTACTTTTATACTTTAATTACTTTAATTATATAATAATTGCTATAAAAATAACTTAAATTAATAAACTTGCTTAGGTTTTATAAAGTGTAGGTTATTTAAAGGTTTTAGTTTTATAAGGCAAATATAATATAAAGGACTTTATTTTTAAATGCTAGAACTTTTGTTTTTTAAAGCTTTTATATTAATACTTTAATATTTATATGTAAAATTATATTCAACCAAATACAAAAGTTTGCTTTTAAAGTTTTTAGCAATGAAATATTAGCCTAGTATAACAACGGATAGAACTTATACGCCTAATTAAAATAATTCCCTATATCCTCTGGGACAATATATAATTACCTACAACTTTGGTACACTGCCCCTTCGGCTGGGGTATTCCATGTTAGTTCACGGCAAACTCGGGGATAAGGCGTGTCGACTCATTGAGTGTCTCTAGGTGCATCCCCATCTGACTGGAATCGATCGTACGCTATCTTTCCGGCAGCTATCACAAATTGCACAGCCCATATGGACCCCTGTCTGAGCCCACCGTATTTGATTATTGAGTTTCAAGAAGGTTTATCGGAGCTTTGGTACGTATCTATTATTGATTAAAACAGCTTGGTAGATAACAGGTTGTATAAAACTGTACAGGCACACAGAGGTCAGGTCGAACCTCACCTGCGAAGAGTTAAGACCAAAAGCCTTGAGACTCTATTAAAGAATTATTAGCTGAATCGATCAAGTTCAAGCCCTCTCGTCTTTATTCTATGCTATATAGAAGCGAAGAGGCTAGCGGTTATGTAACCTCAGAAGCGCACGGCCAAAGGCCAGGTGCCTAGGCACGCCTGCCAGCCTCCCGGCGAGATATACGGATCCAAAGGCAATAACCGTTGGTCGGCAATTATCACGGGACTTGTATTACGGACCTTGATGGGAGGCAGCCCAAGGAGGGGCAGGACTAAGGCACGGCCCCCAAGGCTGGCTATAAAATAAAGGGGCAAAGGGCGAGGTTACATCGAAGGATGGATTAGGAAAGGCAAGGACCCTTTAGACCCAAAGATAATTATTAGCTGGATATAAACACTGCTCCAAGCCCTTGAGTACAAGCTCTTGTCACAAAAATAATTAGTGGTATAGTACGCGCGTACGATGGATAGCAACGGCTGCCTAGAGATGCAATCGTTTACAACGGAGCCGAATACGAGGGCATTCCGAATGTGCCTTGCATAATGTCCAGCGGTGAATAGGTGTTGTTTCTCCCGTAAACAATCGCGGTATCTGATCGGCAGCAAGTCAACAAGTCCTAGGGGCTGTGTCCGACTCACGTACCAACAAATCGACGACCGGATCATTAATTCTGCCGCCTTATCAAAGCCGTATTTCCGGTCGATTTACAACTGTATTCCCGCAATGAAGTGGGAAGCGGAATGGATGGAACACCGCCCGTCTGGGCTGCATACGGAACTCGGCTACACTATCTCCATATCACAGCCAAGATAGCGAGTATGAATTTGATTATAAGAGGGCATCTGACTCGTAACTTGGCCTTCCATTCAAACATCAAACTCGCAAGTTTCCAGTGAACACGATGTCTCTTATATCGCCTATTAGTTCTTGCGTTCCCGCAACTTTCAACGTTTCTGGCGTCGCAGGATTGGAAGTTCTCCGCATCGACGCCAACCTCGTGACCAACTACAGTGCTTCTGTTCCAGACACATCTCGATTCAGTCAGCCGAGTGTAGAACTCTCGAATGCTACATTCTGTAACGTCACAGTTTCTTATACGCATCCTGGACAGAATAACAAGATTCATGCTGAGGCTTGGCTACCAGTCGACAACTGGAACAACCTGTTCCAGGCTGTCGGAGGTGGTGGCTATGTTGCTGGTCGTTATGACGGCTCCTATGCGGCTATGGAAGGGGCTATAGCGGATGGGTATGCCACCATCACAACGGATGCAGGCGTAGGAAATAATTCACAGGACCCATCTTCATGGGCATTACTCAGTGAAGGCAATGTCAACCTGTATAATTTTCAGAACTTTGGGTCTGTGTCATTGTCTGACGGGGTGAGTACTAACCCAACATCCCGAAAATCCGGTGCACTTGACATCTTCTACTCCACTGTGCTGACAAGCAACCTCTAGGGCCTCATTGGAAAATCGCTTATCAAGAGCTTTTACGGCAAAGGCCCCGAATTCTCTTACTGGAACGGCTGTTCCACAGGCGGCCGCCAAGGGCTCATGTTGGCACAACGCTATCCCACATTGTACAATGGAATCGTGGCCGGCGCCCCATCCATCTACTGGAACAAAATCCAGGCTTCTGCCCAGTGGCCCGAGCAATTCATGAGCTTTTCGGGTAGCTATCCATACGGCTGCGAGATTGACGCCATCACTGCTGCTGCCGTCTCCGCATGTGATGGACTTGACGGCATTGTCGACGGCATCGTAACAGATGCGGACACTTGCTTAACCACTTTCAACCCTTTCCAACTAGTGGGAACACCTGTCAACTGTACTGAAGCGGCCAAGACGATTTTCATCAGCGAGACTGCCGCGGCAGTCGTCAATGCAACTTGGGGCGGCCCGTACACGGCGAGCGGGAAGCAGACGTGGTACGGCTACACCCCCGGGGCCGATCTCACCGGCAACAGCCTAAACCTAAGTGGGATGGGAATTACCGCAACGAACTGTAGTACCGGGACCTGCGTTGGCATCCCGTTCATCCTCAGTCAACCGTGGTTTCGGCTATTCGTTGCCAAGGACCCGGAATTCAACTTATTCAATATCACTCATGCCCAATTCGATCGTTTGGTGCATTCCAGCCGGCAGGAGTATCGATCGTTTATCGAGACCGACGACCCTGATCTCGCCGAGTTTCGACGTGTTGGCGGTAAACTATTAAGCTTCCACGGATTAGTAAGTCATGTCCAACTTCCTAATCAAGGCCGGCGGCAACAGCCAATTAACGTCGTGGCAGTATGACGAAATCATCCCTCCCAAAGGCACCGAGCACTATTACCAACAGGTCGCTTCGGTGGTGCCGGAAATCGACGATTTCTTCCGATACTTTGAGGTTCCAGGACTAGCTCACTGCAGTGGCGGGTTGAGTGGACAGCCAACCCAGCTTTTCTCACAACTACGCGCCTGGGTCGAAAACGGAACTGCACCTGCACAGACACCTGTCAAAATAACGGACTTGGAGGGAAACGTACAGGACCGTGTCTTGTGTCGATATCCCCATAAAGCAACAGGAGACGGTCAACACTGTGACTAGTAGGGGCAAGGGACGAGAAGGCCTTAACGCTATATTACCTACTTAAGTATTCATGTATTATAGTATCCTTCAAGATATATGTATTATATACGTATAGTTTATCATTTCCTAACACTACTTTATTCTAAATATAACGCTTTAGGCTTCTTGATTGCCGGTAGCCACTATAGGTATTCAGCTGCACGTTTGATATAATTGCTTTTATACTTATGCGTTATAATATCTAATGTCCCAAACATTCGGTACGCGTGCGTGTGAGAGAAGGCTAGCCAGAAAACCTCAAAGCTCTAGTTTCAGGTTTAATTCCGATAGAAATCGGCACATGATTAACCCTTTAGGAAAAATTCGCCCATTGTTTTCTCCTATGTTATTTGGTCTCTAGTATTTTACAGGATGCTTCCAACTTTGACATTAGGTTGGCAGGGATAATCCGACCACACAACACTTCATCCAGTTTTTATTTTGCTAATAGTCCAGCTCCTTCAGCGCCTTTCCAGAATGCCACTATTATAGAGTGATTAGAACCAGGCGGACGAGTAGCCCCCTGGAATTCGAACCTCTCGTCTGCTTTTCGAAATAGTGCAGCCCAGTCGCTCAATTCCCTCTCCTTCGCGTTTTGTATCGCAGACATAGCTAAGTCAAAGGATCTCATCTGGGATTCTAGCTTCCTTGGTATTTCACCTGGCTCCGGGAGAACCGCATCACTAATGATAACCTTAGCTCCCTCCTTTAAAGCAGGGATGAGGTTTCTCAAGATTTCAATGCAGTACTTGTCCGACCAGTTATGAAATATCCACCTGAAGAAATAAACGTCTGCCCCGGATATTGGCTGGGGGTTGAAGAAATCATGGACCATGAATGATACCCTGTTAACAACGTCGGAAGGGACGTTTTCCTGAGCGTCCACAATTACTGGTTCAAGATCCTGGACAATAAATGACATAGAGGCAAACTTGCGAGCGAGAGCCACGCAGACGAAGCCTTGTGAGCCCCCAACCTGAAAAAGGTCAATACACAAAGACTCAACTTTGGAGAATGGACCTACATCGACCATAACGCCACCACTATGTTGTTCCCAGGGGTAAAAGTCCGTAACGTACTGAAGGTCGAACATCCTTCCACTCGTAAAACCGTGCATCATGTTCGCGAACCGACTTGAGCGCTCTGGATAGCCCGATAGAAACTCATACATAGATTTTTCGGTATTATTGGCTAGGCAGAAGCCCTGTTTGGGAATGTAGTTAATATGGGCGTAAAAGTAGTATGCCCCTCTCTCATCTCCTGAACACTTACAGTCTGAGTAGGCTCTCCAGAGCCGGGAAACTTGGCCATGGCATTACAGGTTTGCGCTGCCGCCTGCCAGAGCTCGTCCGAGCATGTGGCAACATAATCATGCACCCCAGGATCTTCAGCCAGGAGGCGCGAAGCGGCGCTGTGCGTTATCACCCCCGGGCGGGTTTCTTGGAAGATCCTCTGTGTTACTCCGAAACGGATCAACTTACGGATGTCGCTTTCAGCTAGGCCAGATGAAGCAGCCATTTCTGCGAAGGTTGTTTCGCCATTGATAGGCAAATTTCGGGCTAGGCCGAACCGCGTAATCGCTTGTTGTGGGAGGAGGGTGTTATGCTATTTACGGGATTAGTCTAGAAAGTAGATGTTTAAAGTCAAATGGAGAATTTTGATGATAACTTACGTTGAAACAAGAGATTAGATAGTCCCTCGGTCCCAACATGAGATGCTGTAACTCAGCAGCATCCTCAAGCACGGACTGATGCAAGCCTATAATCTCAGGCGCTGCATCCTTTGGTATTGGCCCATGGAGGGGAGTATCTAGATTGAATGACGGCTGTGGAAGATGGTTGGCAGCCAAGTACTCACTTACTTTGGACGTGTTGGCGGCGATACGCTGGGCCAATTCAACAATACGTGGGACCGACATGATAAAGCTGTGGCGCGCGAGTGCTACAGATGATTAGGGGGGAAGAAAAGTACCGGCAACTTCAATTTAAACTACCTACTCTTGAGGTATAAATTCAACTATGCGGGCGTTCGCTTCGCCCCCATCGCCGATCTAAGTACCAGGTAGAAGGACATAAGCCATAATTACATAAGCTAGCATTCGTAATCACAAGGATTGAAAAGCGGCGTGTCGTACAAATAGCCCCCACGAGAGGGGTAAAGAAAAGCGAGTGGGAGTCCTAGACGTGATCAGGAGAAGCGATAGGAACGGGGTTGGTCCTTTGCGGCTCTGTTAGTTCTGTTCGGATGCTTTTGATAAGTATTGCCGATCTTATTGGGGAATATCGTTGAACACACAATTGATAGGCCAGCCGAGTAAAAGAGATAGTATGCAACATGTCTCCCCGACGTAGCTACAATCCAACATTACTCTAGGTTAGTTACTTACAGAGCATTGATTGACAGATAGTTGTTGCAACACCTCACATGTAGTGCAACCTCCGCCAATCCTTCAACTCCCTCGGTGTGGCCGGCAGTTTTCAATCTGGTCCTCTATGAGGCTCTCGTCAAAGAGTTAATGATAAGCAGGCTAAGGTTTCATTCTTTATACACCATAGTCCCTCAAGTTGTTGTGTCACCATCCGAAACGGGTTCGAATTACGATACGTAAAATAGAGCCGGCAGAACAGTGCATCCTAACCGGCAGTTAGCCGCTTGTTGGATCTCTACCCATGCATCTGCATCCCTCAGATCCTCATCATGGCCGAATCCTAGTTGCTAATTCAAACGTTAGTGCATTCCTTCATAGGACGTATCACCTATTGGATACGGGTCAACATCACAGTAACATGCATTTCGCTCTGGTAGGCACACCTCAACAACCAATGACCTATTAACTTAATACTACGTCGAATAGCGGAAACAAAGGGTTGCAACAACTAGACGGCGCATTCATTAGACGAATCATGTAACGCGATTCTGATGAAATATGTGAGCAGTTGTCATGCTGTGTATAGTACTTAGCGGCATTCCATGTAATAGTCCTCGTGTTGGCAATAATGTTACCCTCCTTGCATTAGACGATATCCTATGGGCAGCGAAGTGCAGAGAGCAGAACAGAGCAGAACAGAACAGAACAGGAAATTCGACATACCTCTTCGTACCTTGCACATGAACGAAAATGTGCCAATGTCTATGATAGCATTGAAATGCCGTAATGGAACATCATCTCAAGCAATTCTAAATTTGCCAGAACAAACTTCGATTGTCCCTAGACGTATTACCATGTCGTCCTCACAGAAAGGTTCATACACGTTGATTCCAGGGTCAATAGGCGGATGGTCACAATTTTTACATCTGTTTCCGTTCTCCATCTTTCAAACTACTGCTTACATTTCAACTGTCTTGATTTCGATACTCATTGGATTGCTCTGGGGATCCCGTGGGGATGTAATATCTAGCCCTTGGGCGACCGACTGCAAGTATCTCGATGTTACCCGTGTAGTCATTATAGAATATAACTTTTGACTTATGTAACAACAGTTGGCACAGTCACTCAGACGTTCGTGTATAATCGAAGCTTCTCTTATCCGCCTTCGGATCATACGAACCGCGCCTGGAGTGAGATATTCCCCGACCGCGGGGGCTTCTTTGTGCATCCCACGACTGCCCCGGCCAGGTCGACATTCTCTGTTTACCACCAGCTACATTGTCTAGTATGAGCGCTTGATCGTGGCCCATACACCACCGATACATACTAATGCGATATAATAGGACGGCCTGCGAGGGGGGTACTGGGCTAATCAGCAAGCCGCCTCGAGAGGGGAAAAACTCGCTGATGAAAGCCTTCCTGTCCACCTACAGACGAGCCATATGCGTCATTGCATTGATTATATCCGCCAAGTTCTTATGTGCAATGGGGACACGACGCTTGAAGAGGTCGATAAGGAGGTCAACGGTGTGCATGGCTTTGGTATTGAGCACACGTGCATAAATTGGGAGCAATTGAGACGATGGACAAATCGACAACAAAAACATTAGCATGATAGTTAGTTTAGTTAAGTATAGAACCAATTAATACACCCAAAGAAAGACAAGTGTATCATTTTTATGTCTGCGGCTCTTAAGTGCAAATTTTACTATCGCATTAAGCCATAATTAGTGATGTGATAATTACAGCAAAAACATTCCCATTCATGCCTTGTCTTCATTTCATAGCAGGATTCACCATACGAGACATTTCGTCACTATCCACTACTCTGTGCTCAATTGAGTCCATTAGACGCTCCCAATCAATACATTTGTGATCAACACGTCTCGTATCGAGCATCGGCTCGGGAGCATCTGCCCATCGAAATGTAGTCAAAGTTGTGTCGGCATGGCACATCGTAGCGCTCCGTAGAAGATCGAGGCAGTGATCTACCGAACTTTAGCATCTTTCAATTGATACCGGGTCTCAGAAGGCTTGCCTAAGTGAATATCCCAATGAGGTTTATCTTCCTCGAGTATTTTCGGGTAGTAGTGCTCACGATATTTCCATTGACGAAGCATTTTCTGTTTGCGTATTTAGATTACCAACGGGCATTTCAATTTTCTTCTGTGTTGAAATAAATAAAAAATTATTAAGAACATACGATGCAGTGCAGCTGGTGGAAGACACCCAGCCATACCATGTAGCCGCCCTCGGGGAGCTCAACAGATGTTTGATTACTCGATTCCAGTTCAGGGGCAGATGCTCGCAGTGCTGTATACTTTAAAAGCTCGTGCCAAGCTTCATCAACCGAAGAGCTTGGTGGCCCGGAAAAAGGCGATGCCTCAACGTAGAGATACTTTTGCGCGACATATTTGAACTCCAGACCTGGGAGAGCTTTTTGAAGTGAGCATATGTGATTTTCGCAATGTCAATGGCAATGTCCTTACGATGTATCGCCGTGGTTTTATTTCCCCCATAGCGAGCCAAAGCGATGAGGAGCAATATAGTGTATACCGAGATACATATGAGATTGAAGCATGCGCTGAAAAGAAATGTATTGAAGGATGGAGTTCTACGAGCAGGCACATGCGATTCGTCATCAAGATATTCGCTCGTCAACAGAAATGGCGTATCCACTTCTTCTGCTGCTTCATTCTTTCTTGTAGCATGCACCATTATGGCAACTGATGTAGTTAAAGTATTAACAGAAAGCTAGGCGGCTTTAAGATATCTTCAACGTTATCCTGCTATGTTAGAAATAGAATGGGGTAATATATGGAGGCCATGAACTCGTGTGGTTAAGCCATATCAACGACTTAGCCGTTCGCTTATGAGATTTGTTCCGTATGGTCCCATTTCCTGGTGATGGCTAGGGGACTCATTAGACCAGAGCGATGATGACTCCATATGCAAGTCTCGTCTTTTCGGTACGGCTACGGCGCGAATCACATGCAGTCACATCGATCCTTCATAATACTACCCCCGATTTATGATAAGGACTTCAGTCTCGAGTTGGAGCTAGGTCGAGGCGTACAGGGATTTTAACAATCGTGTAGAAGCAGGCTATGTAATGCAAATGGAATGCCAACACAGAAAAGCAGCTAAATACGGTATAGAGTAGCTTTGAGTTTGGTATTCTTGAAAGAGGTACTTAAGTGGACATTTCTCCTCGTCATATTCCTAAGATATCTGAGCTTACTCGTCTCTACACATTCTTGACTTCAGTTATCTCAGACCTTGACTTCACTCAAACCCGAAAAATAGCTGTATTCACTAATATAGCTACATCAAAATGAAGTTTACCATTGTCACCGCCTTTTCTCTCATCTGTGTAGCGTTGGCTGTGCCTCTTGCTTCGCCAGGTAAGCTTGCTCCATACTATCGTGGAACCCAGTTTCTAATGCAACGAAACAGGATCCTCCGAAGTCGACACTCAGAAGCTAGGTAAGGTGTTATATATAACCGGCGAGAAAATATCTATTTCTGTGTTAATGCTGACAAATGTAGATGGAGACGACAACGTGCTCTATCCGGACCTTTATCAGGACGAGGTTTCCATTGACAACTAGTAACTGAGAAAATCTCGTTCAGCTGCGCACAGAGTAGTATATTGGGTTGCGGGGTAGTCAAATGCTGCGAATATGTGTGATGTGTGCGTGGTGCAGAAGAATTGACGTCCGTTGCTGGGTATTCTTGAGATCCTTCGTTTGGGTAGAAAGTATTATTGGATACAACTGGGTTTCAATCTTCAGATAACACTCGTTAAATAAAGATTGTGTCGAAATATGAGCCATTGCTCAATGCATATTGTCAGAAGTGAGCTGATTATGTTAAGGAGTCACATTATGTAATATCCCTTTGAAGTTTACTTCGGCTCGGTGACTTAAAAAGCAGAATAACGGACGCATACACATATAAATATATCCAATTAAACAATAGACATCGCTCGGATAATAGTATTATTGGGCATATCTCGCTGTATATATGCCCGTCATTCTGCTGTTTAAATCACCGAGTCGAAATGAGCACCAAAGGGATATAAGACGAGTGACACGAATGGGCACAGATATCCTGTTCATGTATATACTAAGGTGTTCACACCTTACTCATGGGGTCCGGCTGGATGCAACCTCCATATACCACCTATTGACACATCTAATATACATAGTCATATATGGGTATTTCTGTGGGAGGCCTCCTTGCCGGTGAATAGGTTGGCAACTAGAGGCGAGGTTATTCCTACCATAGCCCGCAGACTTCCCACCTAGGAGAAAAGGGGAACAGGACCTTGATAGCTCCCTTGACTCATAGGAGACTATTTGGTGTCTCAATATCTTTTTGAGTACGAGCGAACTTACAATAATTGCCGATCTCGACACCAAAAATATTCTCGACACTCGCTGCAAGAAAACGATCAGATGAATATGAATGCGCCGCTATGCTTACCTCTCCAACTCCCAAATGCATGTTCGGAGTGGGGGCTACCAGGTTAGCCAACAGAATAATTCTTGGAAGAAAGGATGGAGCTTGACATCGGACCAATCCGTTGTCGATCCTAGGGCACGCCAACTAACCTGCAGTCGTCGTCGGAGTCACCGTGAGGGTCACATCAGCGACCCCCTACTCACTACCGGTCGCGGTTTTCTGAGGATCCGAGAGCCAATTACATCACATTCCCACGGCTACAACTCTAACTCCACCTCCAAATACTACCTGTTTCGCCACAGAGCGAAGGCATACATCACCAACTAGAGATAGGAGCGAGGTAATATACCATACAGGTCGCATGTCTGGTAGGTGTGGATGTACATGTCACCCATTCATGCATAGCCTCCTCTCTTCTTACGGGCGCTTATCTCACCTTATCTTGCCGCTTTAATATGATCAGCCTTATTCTCAATGTAGCCTAGAGCTCCAGAATGGTTCACCGTGCAAATCCTAAGTAAATTTACAAATTCGGTACTCCGATGGAATGTGCCTCCATCTTGAATGCATGTAGTCGGCTGGGACAACTGTGCCTGCAATCCCTTCCTCAGAGGTGATCCTTAACCTGTTATGTAAGGCTAAAGATCTGGACTGAGGGCTGGGTTGTATTAAGACTTCAGGTTGGGGTCCCTGGTCCAGTAGCTACGTACTTATACACCCATTTCCAGTGGAGTAGGTTGTGGTACAAAGACATCCTGCCCTAGGCAACCGTAGACTATTTTCTACCCATTTCCAGAAGCCACACAACGCCTATCGTTTTTTAAAGTATCTTATAACAACATCTTGTGGTTATAATTCCGCAAAATGAATTCGTAATACTCACAAACCCTTGTTGCCCTTAATTATTCTCAGCCTCCAGCGGCGCCAGGTTTATGCCTCCTCTCCTACCCCATAAAGTATTATCTCCACGCCATGGCACAACCAGCCACATATATTGTCATTTCAACTGTTATCTTGAACGTCATCTGTCTCATTTCACTTGGGCTCAGGTTCATGGTACGCATTAAATATGGGGCGGGTTTGGCTCATGATGACTATTCGCTCCTCATAGGTTCGGTATGCGTACATAATACCTTGTGCCTATTCAACTGTTGATTATGACATTTTGACTTTTATAGCTAATACTTCGCGCATAGATTTTTATCACGGGCTTAGGTGTGTGTACCGTCCTCGGTAAGTCCACAGCTCTTTCCCTCTCATGTTTCCCTTCTTCATTTTATCATGTTTGTAAAATGAAGTTAACAGCCTCTATAGAAGTATATCTCGGACACATTGGCCAGCACGTGGTTACAAATTCAGAAGGCGTACCCCAGTATGGTGATTGGCTTCGTCACTTTTGGGAGGTAAAAATGCATCTCACCCTCCAAACTCATGGATAAGCGCCAACTAATTCTCGTTTCTTTTAGATCGAATGGCTAGGTCAATTGATATCGATCGTGGGTTTCACATTCATTAAAGCTTCGCTCATCCTTTTATATCGGCGAATATTTCGAGGCAGCTACTTCAAAATCGTCAATACCATACTACTAGGGATTATCTACAGCTGGGGGATCTCTTTCTTTCTTGCAATACTGCTAGAATGCAAGCCCGTTTCGCAGGCGCTACTTCCACCCATGGATAGGACTGGCCACTGTTATAGCCCTGCTCCAGTGGTAGAGGGAATGGCAACAACGAATCTGTAAGTATTCTTCGATCGGTTTCTACTCCATTTCCTTCATCTTCCCCTGACACTTCCGACATATGATTTTCGTGCGGCTAGCCGATATCTAAGATTTCTTTCTTAAAATACATCTTTCCAGTTTTTAGACATTGTTATTAATTCAAAACACCAAAGGATAATTGACATCGCCATATTGGCTACACCCCAGCCTATCGTATGGAAGTTACATATGCCACTTAAACAACGGGTTGCGGTCAGTTTCATATTCCTGTTAGGGTTTCTGTGAGTCTACCTTGTGACCCATTTCTGTTATCATTGCCCTAAATTCCCAAACGAGCTGTGGTAGCTGCTCGACGTAAATATGCAGGCTAATGTAAAGCAGCGTTGTTGGCATTGGCGCGGTGCGAGTCTATTACTACTTTGCCGTGAACCAAGACTTAGAGCGAAAATTGTATGATATTCAATGTGAGTATATCCGTACTTCGTCGTGTGTTGACGTCACTCGGTATTGGTTAAGTGATGAATCGAAGAAATCAAGATTAACCAGAGTTCTTCTGAATTGTAGGGTTTCATGCCCCAGCATTTTACTGGACTAATTTCGATGCCTGCGGTAAGTTGTACCCTAGTAGCTATTATTTCTCATGTCGACATTTTATCTGCTCGCGAGATAACTTGATGACAACATACTAACACGGAGACATCCAAAGTGGCCATTATCTGTGCTTCTCTGCCTACCTTAAACCCACTCCTTGCCAGCTTGTCGCCCGGGGTTTGCCTTCGAAATATCACGAGCAAGATCCAGATGCGATCCTCCTCGTCTAGGCAAAGCTGGAACAACTTGCAGGAATGGGAAGGTCGTTGGGGAATAGACGGTACCTCCTCGGCTCATGGACTCAACCGACCTTCACCCAGAATTTATTCACATGCCTAGACTTGATAACACAGATGAACAGCCCAACAGTGCGAGTTCTTCTGCTCTATAACTTGCTGGGTTCCTGTCTGGTACACGCACGAGTACCGAGGGTCTGGGCTGATAGGATGTAGATCATATGAACAGGAAGGTGCCGATTAGATGGTACTTTTGAAGTCTCGGAACCTACCTGGCATTCTAATACAGGAGTTGCGAGATCGGCTTAGCCCGCGATCTAGGCGAGAATATTCAGGCATAAAGACTGAAGTTCGCCCGCCCCTTAAAAAAGAAGTCGAAGATCTACATAGCCCCCTTGGTTTGCTACAAAAATTAGCCTTCGTTGTAGTTTTATCAATATATTAACTAGTAAATTATTTTAAATAAACCCTAGTCTTCTCTAAAAAAAGCAGTAAATCTATTACAGACTTCGATAACTCACCGCAGGTTATAGGCGTAGTAATAATTGCTATAGGAATTGTAAACAAAGATAAGCTAAATATATTGGCCCTGGTGCGAGCCCTCGTCAGAGTGGCTGTCCAGGCAAGGCAAGTGCATATCTCGAGATCAGCATGGTAATAACCAAAACGCTGTGGTACTTTGATTTTGATTCAGTGTTAAGCGAGTTGGAAAGTCCGGGCTACAGACAGACGTTTAGAGCGAAGGACAGGTATACATCCACCAATGAAAGACCTTATCTTGTTTTTTACCCACGAAAAGAAGCGAGATTGACTTAAGACAATAGAAAACTTACATTATTCCGGCTAGATATTAGCGATGTCATATAATGAAGTGGTAGGAGTGGCAGTAAGCAAGGGGGCAAATTACTCAGTCCCATACCTACATATATGTATATGAAATTGGAAGTTGGGGTAGAAAAAGGGGGAGGAATACGGCGGGCCCAGGCATACTTGCTACTACTCATTATCGAGTTTATTTCATTTATTTATTTATAGGAAATATACTATTACGTTCTATTTAATCAAGGAGTTCCCCAATTGTATCGGTGGTTATTTTACGTGCTGGATGCGTAAGGCTTACCTACCTCTATTCCCACGGGTGCGAGCCTGAATCTAACTACACTGCCCGGCCTAGGTCTGTAAGGTGATTCATTATGCGTGTCGATGTATTATTGTATCTGTTGTGGTGCATCTATTGAAGTGTACTGCCGACATTGGGTATTCAACTGGACATTTGATAGAATTTCTTTTCCATATCGTTATTGGGAGTGTTCGTAATAACACTACGATTTCTGTCGTAGAACTAAAAAGTTTCACACCGGCTAAAGGTTCTATCTAGCTTCTCATTTTTCACATCGAAAGCACGTCGCCCGAAGATCCCAAGAATGCTGCGGCAGAAGTTGAAGCGGTTGGTATTACTCACGTCGACACCATCATCGCCAATGCAGGGGCCAGCCCATTCTCCGTCGAACGCATCGAAACTATTCCTCTTGCGGAGAAGTGGATGCGCGATTATATAAAAGGAAGTAAACCAGTGCACTTTGAGTAGCGATTATATAAAGTATGTTCTAATAATTTAAGGTCTAAGTTTTAAACTAATAATAAGTATTAAAAACTTTTTTATTTATATATAGGATTATATAGGGTAGATTTACTTGCTTTTTATAATTTATTATTTAGCTATAGGTTTTTTATATTATAAAGTAATAAAGTAGAAAATTTAACGTTAAATATAAATAAACCTATAAAAAGGTTTAAAAATAAAAAAATCGAAGNAAAAAAATAAATATAGTTAGTTTTACTATAATAAGCTAATTATATATTTTATTAATTTAAAGCTTTAAAATTAGCTATATTCCGGCTAAAGCTTATATTTAATAAAAACAGTTAAATATATTTTAAGCTTAATATTTTTAATATATAAAATTAAAATAAAAGCGCTAAAAAGCTAATAATATTATTAAATATAAATATAAACTATAAAATAAAATTAAATATAAAGCAAAAATAAAATATACTAAATTAAATAAATTAACAAATAAACTTTAATATAGCAAATATAGGTTATTAAACAGTTTGTTACTTAAAATATAAAAAAAAGCTAAAATAAAACAATAGTATACTATTATAAACGTTAGCTATAACTAAATATAGTTATAATAAAATAAATATAGCTATTTAAAAATAATATAAAAATATAAATATTTATTAGTATATTGGTATAATAATACTAACTTAAAATTAATTATTAAATACTATTATTTTTTACTTTATTAAATTATTAAATAAGCATAAAATATATAGCTTAAGCAAATAATACTATATAATAATTACATAAATTAAAAAATGAACTGCAGCGCTTATATAAAATCGGAATAAATATACTTATAAAATTTACTAAATTAAAAAACAAATATAAAATTCTATAAATATACTTAAAATTAATAACGTTTAACAGTCTTACAAATTACTAAACAAACTAAAGCTANTTAAACAATACTTTAGTTAATATTTTTACTTTTTTAAAATAAATAAATAATTAATAAATCGATTAATTTTTTCAACTTACTAGCTACTATTTAATATGCTTTACTAAAGGTAACGTTATAAGTTTATATATTAAAAATAAAGAAGGAAGGAAAAAACTGCTAAGGCTTTTGTTAAAGGCTAACAACTTAAGCAGTTGTTTATCTTTTTATCTTTATTTAATCTATAGATCTAATTTAATCTATAGTGGTAGTGGCCTACAGCCACTACCTTTTACCTAAGTGAGCAAATTTATTTTATAAAAAAACTATATTTAACTATATATAATTTTATAACAATTTAAAAAATATATATAATGGTCCTTAGAATGGCTTTAAATCTATAAGAATCACTGTGATAGTTTCCTTAAATCCCCGCCTAGCCCTAGTGCAGTTGGACTTTTTTCTAGAAGGCTTTTTTAATCTTTGCATATTTTACCTTTTATCCTGCTTTTTAAATAGAATATTTGTACTGGGACTTTTCCCATTGAATGCTTGAAAACGCCGTCTCGCCGGTCTAGCAGGTCTCGCGGAGTCTGGCTTCCCCGTACAGTTTCCCGAACTCTGAGAGACTGGCTAACGGGGATTCCAGGTGAAACTGCTACGGTTCCCTACTTTGCGCCGACGGCCAAAGAGGATGCTCAGGCAGAAGTCGTCAACTCTATATGGTGCTAAGGTCAAGTCTGTAAAGCATCTCATCATTACTTACAGGAGGCGTATCTTGCCATATCATCATGCCGGGCAGATGAGTAATCCCTAGCCGTTCCTTCGACTCGGTGAACATGTCGTACTAGGTCAGTGTCCATAACAAACCTACAGTAGACAGTAGTATAGGTCCTTTATCAGAGAGAGCCACCCAATCGATCATGGCATCGCAACTATTCGCAACTATGTTTTTTTAAGGAAGAAACCCCAAACACAGTTTCGGGGCAGAGTGTCGTCGTCTCTATACTTACAACATGGTCAAAACCCCCATCCAATCAAGTTCTAGTATGTGTCCTACAATGCTGCCCTGCCGCCGAGGATGTCTTCCAAAAATTTCAATCATGTGGAATGTCATGATACCTCTCCAGAGCCCCTTAGGATCTAGAGCTTGGCGCAAGCCCGGGAGAAACCTTCTTCGTCCAGACATAACAGCATCGACCATCACGGTTTTACCAAGCGTTGGTTGTTTCGCCATGCCACCTTCATTCAAAACCTTATCGTCACAATTAACTCCTAACGATACATTGCCATACCAAACCTTGACCTAATGCCAAACCCAATACCCCCCGCGGGTATCAATTAAGCTATGGAGGGTGAAGAGAACACGGATGTGAGAAGCCCGCTGACATCCCGTCTACGAATATAGGTATTCTTCAAAACCCCATCCACTCATCAATTAACTCTGCCGCTTTCGTGGGCCATCCGTGCCTAGATATCCAGAATGCTAAACCAACTAGGCCCAGGCTGCTAAGTACTTCCACAGCTTTCCAGCCCGTCGCTTTCAGGTCCGCCGCCACTTGAAGCAATCCCAGCGGATCCTGGTGCTTCTGGGTCTTGGACACCCCATGTCGCCCGGATCGCCCCCCTCTTCTCCGTCCGCCGCTGTTCGCCCCTTTCCGCGGGCTCGTCGCCACCAGGGTGCCGTCTTTCACACACTCATGAAGCTTCTCCGTGAGCCAGACTGCCCGTTCGCCGCGAGAAAGAGCCTCGTATCGCAGTCTCTCGTTTCCCAAGCTCCGCTGCAGCTCGGTAGCCCAATCTGCCACCTGGAACTGGCCTATTGCGTCACTTTGCTGCGGGCCATGATAAACGGCAAGCGCTTGAGATAATCGGGTCAGTGCCAATGAAGAGTCCGGCACCGGATGAGCAAGCGGCCTGTACAGGTTACGGGGCCGACGTGGCGTTGACTCGCGCCACTGCAGGTACTTTTTGGCCGCCGAATGTCGAAGCCAGGACGCCCCGTCGACACTGAAAATCTTCTCTACCAAGAAAGCAAGATCTGTCTGTATTAGTGGTTGCACGTAGTCTGAACTCATGAGCAGACTGGCATCCATCGTATCGTAGTCAGACTCCGCCACACTAGACGCAGTGTAGGGAATGGACGGTGTCGACCGTGTCCACTTTTCCTGGGTCGTCATAGGTGTGAAGGTGAATGGTCGAATGCTGGCACTTTCAAGCTGTGCAGCTATCTGTTGCTTGTACGCTGCGGTTTGTTCCTCTGAGAGAAGCTCTGCTCGGGATAAAATTGGAATGACATTCGTCAGAGGTATGAGACGGCGGATATATTCCAAATCTGCCGGCTTCAAGCCTTGGGGGCATATTAGACATCTGCCTCTCCTGATAGGTACAAGGGCTTACTGTGTGAGACAAGATAGAGGACAGCGTCTACCTGACAACCTCCATCACCCCCGAGCATGTTCATCAGGTCAGATTCACTTAAGTCGTCTGACGATACTTTGCTCAGGTGGGATTCAACGTAATCCACGCAAGGCATGATCGTTTCCATTACCTGCATGAGTTAGTGCAGGTCTCAATGGCACAGATGCAGCAACATACCGACGACTGGCAGCTATATCCCGGGGTATCCACAAAGCAGATGTTGCGTTCCAGCACATGGTCGTCCCGTCTCTTCCGCTTGTGGAACACGGAGGGTGGATCTAGCTCATGCCACCATTCAGGGTAAGGCTTTGTGCTGGCGTGGACTTCAGAAATGGTAGTTGTTGGGAGTGATTCTCTTCTCGATGACGCAGACATGATGTTCGGCTGTGAAGAGGCCTGACTAATCTCATTCAGTGGTGAAATCGGATCTACGTGTACGATATGATCGCAGGTTTGGACGATCGCCTTTAATAAGGATGTTTTGCCAACGCCTGTAGAAGATGGAAGGTCAGAAGGGCGATAGCCACAGGGGATCAAGGCGCATACCAGAATCGCCAGCGAGCAGGATCTTCAAGCGCCCGAGGTTCTTGCCAGTCTCGGTGAAGGGGCGGCGGCTTGGCATATTAATGCTGGGCATAACAAGCTGCGGAGCGCTACCGCTGTCTAGCATATTCGGCGCAGAGGCAGGTTCGCCGGTGGACTCGTGGTCGTACCCGACGGGGTCATCGGATAGTGAGCTGGTGAAGGAATTCCTCCTCGACGAGGAACTGCTGCCGGCGGAGCTGATGCAAGAGGGACCGAGCATAAAGGGTGTGATGGGGCGCGACACGGATGAAGGGTGGGCCTGCGACAGCAGTGAGGCGGGGCTCTGGAGAGAGGAGGGAGGCTCTCGACAGGCGGGGGAGCACGGGGTTGCGTCGTCTACGAAGTGGTCTTGGTCGCCTATTTGGGACGGCTCGGGAAGCCTCTTCGAGTCCCCGAAGTGGGTTGGCAACACGGGCCGGCCCCGATGGGAACCAAGCGAGGCCTCGTCCGTAATGCGGAAAGATACGTAGTTGTTAGCTACCGAATGAGTAGTTAGATGAGCATCCCGCTCATGGAGCCCGGCAGCACGTCGTCGCTGACGGGTAGCCCAGGTATCGTCGCGGTGGAGAGGTCGCATGGCCGAGTAGGTGAGGGTGAGGAAGGAAGCGCTCCATGCAGCGATTCACGGCTTATCAGGTGACTGGTACGGGATGGCACCAAGGCTTAAGGAGGAACGGATGTTGGGATGACGGAATACATTCAACAAAAGACTAAATATAAGTAACCTAACCTACTAGTAGCAAAGTAGAGTGTGGTTATCATGTATAATTCGGTGGCATTAGACAGAGAAGAAGCATGAGACTATAGGCAACAAGATGAAGGTGCCCATGAGTTAGTTCGACGCCATCAAGCGATGAGTGATGTAGTTGATGGGATGTCAATAGACACATGTGCATGTACTCGTATGATATCTAGCGGGTACATGCGATGATGGATATAACCTTAATGATAGGAACCCCAAGGGGGGCTGCACCTGCGGTGCAGCCAGCGCCAGACCGGCAGTGGGCTGCCGCTCCTGCGGAGCCTGCCGCCTGTCGGCAGCTGCCGCACAAGCCTAGGCTTGTGCGGTCCACACACAAATCTCCAGCTCCGCTGGAGATCTGTGTGTGTCCCTCTCTTCTCACTCAATCTATTATTTTACAACCCAAACAACTCTTCTCACTTAATAATATTAACAGTTATATCAGGTGGCCTACAGCTGTCCCACATATTTGGCTGTAATATAAGTAAACTTTTATATATAGTGGTTATAATATTAAATCTTTGTGATTTTTATAATAGTTTAATAGTTAATAATTATAATTAATTAACTTTTTTATATTTATTAATATATTTAATTAATTTATTATTATATAAATTATTTATAATATTATAAAACTATAAAAGATTTTTTAAAAAAGCTTTTATAATAAATATAAAATAATTAAGTTAATTTATATAAATAATATTATTAAATTAAAACGTTTTTAATTAAAAATAGTTATAAAGATAATAAAAAAATTAAAGAAAATATATATATAATTATTATTAAAAGCAGTATTTATATATACATTATATTTATATATAATAAAACATTGTTAAATGTTTATAAAGTAAACATTAATAACGTAATAAATAAATTTAATTTAATTTAATTTATATATATAAAAACAAACTTTATAAAAGTTTATATTAATTTTATAATTTAAANTAAAAAAAAGCAAAATAAAGTCTAATTATTTTATTAAAACACTAAATTTATATAATTAATTATAATTTTTTAAATGTTAATCTATTATTTATATTAAAAAAAAAGATTATAGTAATAAATATAATAATTTAAAATAAATTACTTAGAATTTTAATAAAAAAAATATATATATTATATATTTAGTTTAAATTTATACTATTTTTATATAAATAGTTATATATAAATAAATATAAATAGCTATTAATTATAAAAATCTTTAGTTATAAAAACTAATATAAGTTTAAAAAAATAATCGTTTAAATATAATAAAAAAACTTTAAATATTATTAATTAAAAAATAAATTATTAAAAAAATATTAATAAAACTTTAATAGTTTATTTATAAAAACTTTTTAATATATAAATAATATATATATATTTTTTAAAAAAAGTAGTTTAATTTTAATTAATTAAACTATATTATAATAATATTTTTATAAAGTATTTTAAAGATTTTTAAACCTATAAACTATTAAAATGTAAATTTTAATAGCTTAACCTTTATAAAAATATATANAATTATATAAAAAACTATACAATTTATTAAAAAATTAAAATAAANATNNCTAAAAATAATAATAAATTAAGTTTAAACAACGTTAAGTTTATTTTTTATATTAATCTTTTAGGTTTATAACTATTTTTATTTAACAACAGCTTTATAAAATAAAAAAAGCTATATTAAAACTATTATAAAAACAATTATAAAAATAATATTTATTATAATAATAAAAGTTAAAAGACTATTTTATAAAAATAGTAAGCATATAAATAAAAGCAAGGCTTTAGTAATAATGCTATATTGTTGTATAAAAATCTATAAATAAAAAAGAAAGGAAAAAAGGTATTTAAAAGCATAAAGCGCGGGGTAACATTAAGTAAATATATATATATATATATAGGTAAGGCTAGGTTAAGTATTTAACTAGCAGTAAATATANGTGTAGTCAGGTAACCTACGGTTAGGTGGTACCTGTAGCTAGGTTGGATCTATGTTAGTACGTAACTTT
>NQIM01000193.1:0-68987 GCA_003426235.1 Xylaria polymorpha
CAGAAGCTCCTAAAGCTCTCAAAAATTAACACTCTAAATTGCAATAACTGACCCCGAGTGTTGTAGTACTCAAACCTGGGCTATCAGCTTCTTGCGTATGCGCTTGAGACCATCAAGGGTAGAAAGTTCTCAGATATGCTTGAGTCCAACCTAAAGAAACTTGGCCTCAACCACACATATTACCTGGTTCCTCCACGAAATCTTGGTGTGATCCCACCCGGGAATGACGGTGGTTGGAACTTTAGTCTGGGGGAGGCTAGCCCGTAAGACTCACTTTCCCGAATTCACCCAATGTCCCCGTCTCCGAAACCTCCCCCAAATCGCGGGTAATTCCCACTAATGAAACGATGATAGAACAGGCAACATGTATTCCTCGATATCGGATATCTCGTCCCTCGGTCGAGCCATATTCCGGAACTCGGTCCTTACAGCCGCGCAAACACGTCGCTGGCTAAGGCCTGCCGCAACGACGGCAGATATCTACGAAGGCGTATCTTATCCCTGGGGTTACAGACGGATCCCGCTCGGGCCACCGGGCAGCAGCCTTATGAACAGGATCGTTGACTCGTACAACAAGGCCGGTAGTATCAACAAGTACGCCTCACTTCTCATCCTCCTGCCCGACTACGACGTGGGATTTAGCGCGCTTCTCGCCGGCGGGTGGCCGGGGAACGCGAACTGGGATATCGCTGATACAATTGGGCCAATACTACTCCCGGCGCTCGAGGCTGCAGCCAGGGAACAGGCCGACGAAATATTCGCCGGCACGTACACCGCCGAGAGCGGCCTGAACAGTTCTCTTACTCTGAGCACGGATCCAGAGAAGCCTGGGATCGGCGTGGACCGCTGGGTGAGTAATGGTACGGACATGATTCCCGTAGCAATCCATTACACCTTAACTACAACGTAACGGGACCAAGCATTCGCCTGTTTCCTACCGGTCTTGAGAGCGGTGGTACGGGCGGGAGCGTGAAAAAGGTGGCGTTCAAGGCCATGATTGAGAACACGGATGGCACAGACCACAGTGATAAGATGTTCTCTACCAATTGTGGTACCTGGGTTAGTCAGACGGCCGTGGTTTACGCAGATTACCCGCTTGATCAGTTTGGTGAGTGACACCTGGAGTCATTTTATTCTTGTTTTAGCCGTCTGCGAGGGCAATGAACATGTCTCGTGAGCATGTAAAACTCCTAAATCCCGGTGCCGATTTTCTCTAAACGGGTCATTACTGACCCCAGCGAGCTATAGTGTTCACGATAGGAGACGACGGGAAAGCAGAAAGCGTGGTGCCATTGGCGTTGAGGACACCGCTTTCGCGTTGACAAATGACCGACTCCCAAGTGGCTTGCAAACCTGGGTATAGTAAAGTTCGCCTCTTAGTTAGCATATTCAACTAGGGAGATATTTTTATCCTCCAACAGATTGCGACCTTAGGGAGCATCACAGCAGCATTTCGGGGCAATTCAGAGCGATGTGGAGACTTGCTATAAAATGTGCGGTAAACTGAATGTGGAGGGACAAGGGCTTCGCGGGGTAATATCGCGAAATAGTCTTGGCTAATAGTATATAAGTAAGTCTTATAATGCAATCGGTGAACGGGTTGAGACACCGAGCTTGAGAAAAATCTCCTTAGCTATCACCATGTTCGGGGTCCGGTTGGCTTCCTTGTTGTACTGCCTGCTTCTAAGCGCGACGGCGCAGGCGACGTACATTGTCCCTGGTGCTAGATGGCGGGATACTGAGGGCAATATAATTCATGCTTACGCCGGTAATGTGGTATTCGACCAGGGCACATTCTGGTTGTTTGGGGAATACAAGACCGAAGGCCAAGGAGAAGGGGGTGGCGTTGCGGTGTATTCCTCTAAAGATCTGGGTATATGGCAGTCTCATGGGCTTGCATTGAAGCCAATTGAGGGCCATCCGTACATATCCCCGGGTATGATTATTCAACGGCCAAAGGTGGTGTACAGTGAGCCGACGGGCAAGTACCATGGTGAGCAATTTTCCGAGTCATTTCCTTCTTGTTTTGACAGCTTCCGGAGCGCAAGATTTCCTCCCTGGGCCAAGATGATGCCTGGAAGCTTCTGAAACCCTCATAAAGCACGCTTGAAATAGCAATAACTAATTCAAGGTTCTCCAGTGCGTTCTGCTGGCACTGTTTTCAATCTCAAGGCTAAATAGACTTAGATGTGGTGGCACGCCGACAACTCGAGCTATGGCCTTTTACTTCAAGGCTTTGCTTCGTCAGATAAAATCGAAGGACCCTATGATTTTATAGATGCAACATCTCCCTTAGGAAATTGGAGTCAGGACTTTGGCCTTTTCACAGACTGGAGGGATGGCCGTTCGTATGCCCTTTACTCAAATGGCGACTCGAAGGAAGGCCGAGACGTTTATTTAACGTCTTACAATAAAGAAGTATCTGCTTTAGATGAGGTAGTACACCGATTTGGTGTGTATAAACCCCTCCTATGTCCAATTCCCTCATTTTTTATATAATCTGGCAACTTCTATGATATAGGACTTAGAGATCTCGACTGACGCGTTGTATTCAGAAAAGTATGATCTGGAAGCGCCTACGATAATCCAGACTGATAAGAGCTATTATGCGCTGATGAGCCATAAAACCGGCTACCGTCCTAATAGTAACCCCTCTCTCCAAATATTGAGCTGAAAAGCTGTACTGACCAGACTATAGATGTGGTGGCATTTCGAGCAGACAAGTTGAGTGGCCCTTGGTCGCAGCCGTTCATAGTATTTCCCCTCAACACAAGATCATTCAACTCCCAATCTGGATTTACCTTGAGAATACAGGGCTCAAAAAAGACATCGTACTTGTACCTAGGTGATCGGTGGGATGGCAACTCGATCTGGGAGAGCCGGCACATCTGGTTACCAATTGATGCCATCGACGAGAGGAAGACACTGGAGGTGAAATGGTATGATGTCTATGATCTGAATGTGTAAGAAAGGCTCTTTGGTAATTGTGTTATATAAGCAAGCTGATAGAACCAGACAAACTGGAGAGTGGTCAGCCGTCAAAGGCCAGACTTATGGCCAGAAATATGCGACCCCCAATGGCGATGCATTTAAGCAAGAGGCTGTGAGTACTTGTCTCGATTTATCAGACTCTTCAATTACTAACGGTTGTCCAATATGTAGAATTTCGCCGATGACGGCACTATTATAACTGGGATTTATGGCAACGACAGTACCGTTACATTCCACGGCATAGAAGGAACTGGAAAGCCCCAATGGGTGTCATTCTACTACCAGAGTAATATCCGCCTCTACTAATGGATATAGAATTGCGCTAATTATAACGTAAGTAGATACCGATGATATGGGTTATGGAGACCAACGTAAGTCTATAGCCTCAACCTTCAATTCCGTTTTGCTCATCAAGAATAGCTGGTGGCTCGCCTGATCGAATAGGGGGGGCGTGGCAGCTTCGGCGGATAAGCAGTGTCATCGTAAATGGTGATACTGAGAATGTCGAGACTCTCTACCAAGTAGACACCCATAAGGGAATCATTCTTTCAACGCCGTTGCAACTGACTCTCAAGAAGGGACGGCAAAATACCATCACTGTTGGTGGTTTATTCAACGGATTTGACTATAAGGGAGCTGATCTCGAAAAGATTGTTGTCTATCCTCCTGAGAAATGAGGCATGTGTCCAAATATTAATGTAAATTATGTAGGACTGCCCTCCTCTCACTTTAGTAACTACTGCAAGTCCTAGCTACGAACATAGTTCAACCACTCCTATGTTTATAATACTAAATAGTAGGCATGGGCAATTTTGGTGACCTTGGAAAATGAGTCATCGTATTTGTTGATACATATTAGAAGGCCAATGGAATTACCACTTAATTCCATGAGGTATGATAAACTTTGTCGGGTTTTAGGACCAACGCCTAAAGTTGAAGATAAATTTATCGGCGATAGCATCGGCGTTATATAACAGCTTCGTTGTTCACTATCCACGTAGCCCCGCGATTGTTTTGAGAGCGGCTATTTTCTCCTCTTATGTGCTTAGAAGGAGAATCCGGCACTTTTTGACTACAGAATTACGAGCCTGCCCACGAGCATTATCTGACAACCAGCCAAGTGCAGCTTGCATGTCGACTCCAGCACCGTTCTCAATTGGACCGCACCTTGCATTATCTGCCATGAAACGCAGATCATCTATCTTATTTGATCGACGTGGTCTGGGACCGGGGTTAACGGGAATACTGGTTATAAGTCAACATCAAAGGGTGGTGGTGTCTTACGAGAATTGTATATAGGTGCTTACTCCAAAATTTAGTATAAGTATTAACGATTGCTCCCGTATTGTATCTTTGAACAGCTTCGTAAACCATCTCTACCAAAGCCGTGCCAAGACTCGATTCGTCCTTGTTTTTGCATACCCAGACACTCTACTGGTTCCTAAAATATTCATCTCTTCTCACTATCAACAATCTCAAGATGTCTCAACCTGTGTGGTTCATAACTGGCGTGAGTAATGGCTTTGGACTCCTGCTTACTTTGCGTGCACTCAAGGCTGGCCATCGTGTTGTCGGAACTCTGCGAAACAAAACCAAGCACACAGGTGCCGTGCAGCAAATCGAGGCTGCGGGTGGCGAGGTGATTGAGATGGACATGACCGAGTCCCAGGAGAGCATTCACAACAAGGTAAAGTCCGTCGGACGTATCGACTACCTTGTCAATAACGCTGCATACGCGATATTTTGCTGTCTGGAACAAATGAGGTGGGTTCAACTCTAATGGCCATCGGATTGATATTTACTTACTCGTTACCAGTGAAAAAGAAGTAAACACCCAAATAGCTACGAATGTATTCGGTCCTATATACGCAATTCAAGCTGCCCTTGAGGGTATGCGAGCTCGTCGCTCAGGTCTTATCGTCAATGTGTCCAGCATCGCAGCGAAAGATCCACTGCCAGCCAGGTTCGTCGGTCCAACGCCTCTTATCCCACATACTTACCATACTGAACCCGACTGATATAAACTGCCAGCGCGTTATACGCTGCGTCTAAAGCCGCGCTAGAAGCAGCCTCAGAAGCCATGGCGAGGGAGGTCGCCAGCTTTGGGATCCAAGTGTTGATCGTGAATCCGGGGGCTTTCCGGACGAACTTCCTTGGGCAATTGCAGTTATCTGAGAACCCATTGCCAAAGGATTATCAGGACAGCATCGTTGGCTCGGCGATCCAGAGGTTTGCGGAGGCCGATGGTAATCAGGCGGGCGACCCCGTCAAAGGTATCGAGCGCATCTTCGAGATCGTGACGGGCGAGGGTATGGCTGGTGAACTCAAGGGAAAGGTCTTCCGGCTAGTAATCGGGGAGGATGCATTCACGCGGATGAAGAACAATAACGACAAATTTGTTCAAGATTTTACGATCGGGAAGGACGTTGCGCTGAGCACAGCCTTTGATTAGATATTCTCCGAGGAAAAAAGCAACTTGTGCTGAAACGGGTACTTGAGAGGCGGGATGGCTGTTCATGAAGACAAGACTTGCCATTTAAGTTATCTGAAAAGGCACTATGCCTATTATTATAATGAAAGTAAGTCCCTTATGTCCATTTGACTCGCGGGTCTTAATATGTCAGCACGTACTTATTCCTGTGAAGATCTCGTTGTCCTACAAAACCAGCTGCACAACCTGTGTAAGTATTCATATGAGACGAGAGGTAGTTGAACAGGATGTGAGTTATCAAGCAGTGCATCTCAGACGTAAATTGGAGTGATCCTTTAAGCAAGGCCATAGGTGAACACGTTCAGGACGTTCAGATTCTTTATTTTAACAACAGAAGAGATGCATGATCAGACACGCCGAATTTTAACATCAACGCCATGTTTAAGTAGTACCACACAGCCCCACGAACTCCGCATCAAATGCACAGATACAACCACGAATGGTAAAATACATCTACAATTTCATGCCCGAGGCCTTCGCCACCCTGAGACTTTGCCTCATGCTCAGGTCAAGCATGATCTCCTCGCTACCACCAGGAATGGCGTACGCGCGGACGTCACGGTAGAGGCGTTCGACCTTAGCGCCCTGGCCACCGCGTGAGTAGCTCAGACCGCCGAAGATCTGACTCGCTTCGCGGGCGCAGAACTCAAAGGTCAGAGTGCTTTGGGCCTTAAGACCGGCGATGGCACCTCCGAGACGCAGCATGGCCTCGGTCTGGCCCATCTTCTCGCACTGGTAGACGAGGTTCTCAAGCCAGTTGTAAGACGCTTCGATCTGGCGCGCCATGTGTGCCAACTTCATGCGGATGACAGGGTGGTCGATGAGCTTCTTGCCAAATGTTCGCCGTTTGCTCGCGTATTTAACCGACTCCTCGTAGCACACGCGGGAGAACCGTAGGGACTGGATAATGATACCGATGCGTTCATGATTGAAGTTGGTCATGATGACTACATGATGATCAGTAAAGTGCACGCGATAAAACATGTCGATGCGAACTTACCCTTGAATCCCTGGTTCTCTTTACCTAGCAAGTTTTCAACTGGCACTTTGACATCCTCAAATGTGATGTATGTCGTACCGCTGGACCAGACACCCTGGCAATCCATGCGCCTTGTGCTGACGCCACCCATGTCGCGCTCAATCAACAGAAGCGAGACACCATTCATACCCTCGCCCCCGGTACGGACAGCAGTGGTGAAGTAGTCAGCCCAGATACCGTTGGTGATCCATTTCTTCTCGCCATTGACAATGTAGTGCTTGCCGTCCTCGGATAGCTTAGCCTCACATGAAAGGTTTGCCACGTCACTTCCCGCATCGGGTTCGGTGATGGCGAGACAGATGCGCTTCTCGCCAGTTAAGATGCCCGGTAAGATGCGGTCTTTGAGGGCTTTCTTGCCGAACTTGATCAGCGGGGGGCCGCCAATGCCGAAGCCACCAATCATGTTCCAGACGAAACCACCGGAGCCAACTCGCGACAGCTCATCGGTGATGATCATCTCATGGAACAGGTCCCATTTCTCAGGTGGTACCGACTTGACAGTGTTCTTGGTGTATTGAATGGGATAATGCACGCCCAGGAGACCGGCCAAGTATCCGCGGCGGCCCGCCTCGAGAAAAATCTCAGCGGGTACCTCCTTCTTTTCGTCCCATTCAGTGACGAAAGGCTCAATCTCGCTCTCAACCCATTCGCGGACCTCGGCGCGCAAGGCGGCGTGGGTTTCGTTGTAATAGGCGGAGTGGTACTACAAATATGTTCGTTAGCTGCGGCCTCGACCATAGACTGCAAACAGACACGATAGGCGCTACATACGTTTTGATACCAGCTCGGATCCGCAAAAGGTATCTGAGCACCAAACTGCTCCAGAGCCTCGGACTCTTCTTGTTGGGGGGATTGGACTGTGGCTTTCGCAGGCACGGGCGCAGCAAGGGTGGCTGAGGGTTTCGCCTCGACCTTGGGCTCAGGCTTGGGCTCCGCCTTTGGCTTGGAATCTAGGGAACCGATCTGGAGGGAGGGTTTGTATTTCTTGAGGATGCCTTCGTTGTGATATTTCCAGAATTGTTTCGACGCATCTTTGCCGGCAACTCGGGTCAGGATCTTCTTACCACCTGCAATTCATAGGTTGTTAGACAATGTCTACAGCGACGCGAAGCAGGATAGGTCTAGTTGTTATAGGACACATAATTGTTAAGTGGATGGCTAAATCATACCTGGGTGATCGTCTTGGAACTTAGTTAAATCGTAGACATCGTCGTCGACAACAATCCATAGCGAATCGCCTTTATTGTGCGACGCGACGTCGGCTTTGCTGAACGTCTTAGACATGGTGAAGAGCGCGCGATACGAGAACTGGAAAGGCAAGGGATGTCGATTGAGATGTCTCGCACGAAGTAAGAATTATGAGATGGCAAGGTCTAATATAGGAGGTAAGAAGGAAAGAGTAAATTGAGGTGACTCGCTATCCATTATATTATTACCTACTGTGACGAAAGCTCGGCTCTCGTTTTCACATGCCGCAAACAGCCGTATTGGCCATTGGCGTGCTTAGAGGCTTGCACGGTCCAAGTCCTATTAACCGCGAGTCACGAGCCACTCATTTTTGCTGACTGCTTTAATTCAAGACAAACCCCATAACCCATAACGCAAACCGGGGATTTTCCCCAAAACAAAATATAGCAAATTTCCGGGGTTCCGTGGGGTAGGAAAGGCACCTATACTAGGTAGGTAGGTATTACTGTACCTTGGTCTTCAATGTTCAATGTATGTAATGTATGTAGGGGCATACCTATGTATGTAACCATTCTTAACCACGGTGGTGGGTGGTGTGGTGTGGTATCATGTGCTCATCTCAAAGTAGCTACGGTAGCAGCTGGAGTGGCTGCTCAGCCATTTCCATTTGGCATGTGATCGCAGGTGATGTCATGGAGCGACTTCTAGGTATTCTCAGCCCCACTCTAACTAGGTACTTAATCTACCTACACTAGGTACTTACGAAGACCCACATAAAATACTTACCGAGGCATTGTTCATATTACCGGTATGGTTAGTATTTTCTCCCTCACCTCGGGAATAGGTGAATGCTTGGTTCCTGAAAAGTGCTAAGATTATCTATCTCTGGTAAAAATTCCCGCCTTGTTTCGGCCTAGGATAGCGCCTATTCAATCAAGTTATATTTCCGAATGGTCATATCAACGGGCTAATCCTAATCTAGGCGGCAACAACAACCTCCCAGGATTGCGGCCGGCATCAAGGCCAATAGGCATAAAGGTCTAGTCGAGTACTTTCACCGAATAAAGGTAATATAACAGCTTCATAGCAGTAGATCAAGCTTCGGAGTACAGTACGCCATTTCAGTTGTCATTGTATGCAACAGACACGCCTAGAAACCTATGACGGTACCACCTCTCTTCGATTGCGTTGGTTGTACTCAGCAACTCCCATCGCTCGCAATTCTAAGGCATCATTTAGCGCACCACTAGTATCAATCACCATCTCACTCTCGTCGACAGGTTTCTCAAACCCGTCCCAATACACGTCTGGAACACCTGGCGTGATCAGATATGCAGAGTCCGCATTCAGTTGAACCTCCCTCTTCCTGACAATGAGAAGACGCGTTAGCCGCACTTTACACTCCTATGCCGCCTCTTCTTGATACGTCGAATATTTCTCGCGAGGGTAATCTACGCCGAAATCCCGTGCTGCTCTGCAAGAATCCCATCGAAAGAAAGGCGGTCGAAGTTGAGATGCGCCGATACGAAGGCTTTTGAGAAGGTAGATTTCCCTGACCCTGATTTTGCGTCAGTCCCCGATCACTTCCTATCTTGAGGGAACTCCATATGGCTTATATACTTGCAATACTACACGTCATCAAAACAATAGGTCTTGGGTCAGCCTCAGTTCTAGAAATTTGAGGATAAAGCCTCGCGATGATGTCGTCCATCTTGTTTACCATGAAAATTATTAGGCACGATGGAGTAGGTAACCCCGTTGATTCAGCATTGGCGATCAGGTTGATTTTCTAGTTAATGTAGGATGACTCAGAGAAGTTGATGACTCGGAGTTGCATGGTCAGTTCACTTGCTTGGCACGTTGTCGAGCACTAGCATCACCCAATCACAGTGTAAAGTAAACACCTCCGTTAAGTGTAGCTTTAATTGCCCATCTCTACACTATTTTACATCCAAGATTCTCAGGTGAAGGTATAAACCCTTTTTTTCAGAAGAATTGGTGTCAGTCTTTCTCTCCACGTGCTCCAGCAACTCCCAATAACCCCTCACCAATCCTCGTACTTCAAGCCCTCGCACATCCCACCACTTCTTCGCTCGACCAATGCTCACTCCTTCGCCTCAGCGGTCTCGCGTGGGGACGATATGGTCGTTGAGACAGTGTGATCGCTCCACGGATCTGGGTCCCAATCCCAGGTGGTGTGTTTGGCAGTCGCAACACAGTCGTCATCCCAGAAATCGCAGTCACTCGTGGTTGAAGTAGTTGATGTTGTTCGTCGAGTGCTTCCACTGCGATATGAGTATGAATGCTTGGTGATCATTGTAGAGGCTGTTGGCGGACCGTCTGGGATGGTGAAAATAACGGGAGTCTCACAATCCGACGTCTCCGTTGGCCACAGATACGTATCCCACGATGTTGTAGGCCATTCGTCCGTTGGCCAAGTAGAGCCTGGGCAGTTAAGTGGCGGATCGCAAGTTGGCGTGATTGTTGGCCCTCCATACGTAGAGGACTCCTCGGGCCATGGCCAGGTCTCCGTTGGAAGCCCAAAGGGGGTGGTTGGTGTTGGTACGCAGAGTGAGTACCCGTATTTCGATACCACAGAGTCGATGCAAAAAAATCCGTGCAAGTGTAGTAGGGGAAGGCTAAGCTAGCCTCTGACGTCCCGTAACCACCAGTTGGGGTTGGCATGGTGAAAGGGGTCGGGGTGTAGACCGTAAATGTCCAGGAGCTGCAGGAGACAGTGTCTGCCTCCCAGTCCCACTGTTATAACACTGGAGTCAATAATGTCCACTTACAGTAAGAATTGCTCAGGGTTTTGGGGGTATGCAGGAGTAGTAGGAGCAGAGAATGCCATTGAGGCAATTAGGCCTCCGCGTGATGCCAAAAGGGGGGATAAAAGATTTCGGGGGGATAAAAGATTTCGGGGGGCTAACTGTGCAGTACTCCCCAGTACGGGTAGGTGAGGGCCCGTAAGAAGAAGACGCCTTGGTGATAGAGACAAAGGTGTTGTACCCAAAAGGTGATACCGAAAAGGAACGATGGGGCTCTACCACGGAAGCGCTGTGGGCAGACGTGTGAGTGGGTAGAGCACTCGGCGTCGAATAAATGTTGCCCATCTTGCTAGCTAATTGATGAATGAATAGCAGTTACAGTTCCGTTGGCCCTACAGTAAAGTGAAGACTTGGTAACTGAAAGGCACCGATCCTTTTATATCTCAGTCATGGCTCGCTCGATTCTCTGCTTGGTTACTAAAGCCGCGGACAGAACAGAGTCGAAGTTGTGATCAACTTCGTGCGAGTTCTAATTAGAATCCCGGGCATATTCATGCCATAATGATGAAGAAAATAGCACTCAGGTAACATTCTCGCTCATTTTCTCTGTAGTCTAGATCGTTGTGTTTGTATTTCCGTCAGACTACAGGTATACGGGGGGACACTATAGTCAAACCTTTATGATGACAGGCCGGCCGAAACGCCGAGCCGGAATTACTTTTCCGTGATGAGATGTCTTAGAAATCATGATATTCAATAGATTCACAAAACATCCGCTCTCCCGAGATCGCGTTCATCAGGACATTTGAGAGAAATTATGTGAGACGTTACAATAGATAAGAGCAGCTGCTTGAACCTGTACATGTCTAACCTAGAATAGTTGAGTTGGAGTTACGTTACGAGAAAAGTCATAGCACTTACTATATTATTATAGCTTTATATAACTAGTTTAAATTTTTTATAACCAGCGTACATCGCATAGGTAGGTCAGGCATTAGACCTAGATTCCCCTTAGTCGTCCGTCTCAGAGAAGCCCATACCGGGAAGATGAAAAATCGATCGAAGCCGGCTTAATGCTCTGTCATTTGTATCTCGGTGCTACCCGGCACTTAATTAACGGCAAAGTTCGTGATGACAGGAATCACCCGAAATCTCATCACCGTGTTACTAAATCTAGTTCCACCGTCCACCCGCGTATTTCGCCCCTGAGACATATGCAATTATCTCCGAGACGCAAATGAATTCAGCTACACGATATGATAATTATCGAGGTCTTTTATACTACCACGTGTGTCTGCCTGTTACCATGGTATATCACTGGGACAAACCCCATGTTTTCATCTCATCATAATTACGGGTGGTCGCACGGGGTTCTAAAATCCCGCAACTGTATCTTTTTCAATGCACCTTGGATCTTTTAATTCATCCTAGTTCATTCTCGAGGGTAAATCGCCGGATCGTGAGAACTATACCTTCGGCGAGTCTTGATCATTGACACCTCTTGTCACAAGGCATAGAGACAAAGAGACTCCTGTGTATGTATGTAGCTGGGTTAGCCTCACGTAGATTTGGGAGACCCTCGTGCAACAACAAGAGTATATTGCCTACCACATACTTGGATTCATGACAGTGTTCGTGACAGCGTTCGTGACACCTCTCTCTGAGGCAACTCTAAGCCGGGTAACATCATTTCCCTGACCTCGGGCAGAAACCGGAGAATTCGAACAGTAAAATTTGTGATAGGCAAACATTATGCTTGGGTATGACATTGAGAAATCGTCCTCTTCTATGCACGTATAGTCAACGAAGTCCAAGTATCTAGGCTTTGTCGTCTTCGGGATGAGGGGTTATACTATGCTTCTACGCAAGAGAGCTAACCAACGACTGGAAGGATTTTTCAATCGACTAACACAGTCTCAATGACATATATTGAAGAGGTTTAACGGATGAACTACCTCTCACAACTGTTCGCCGTAATTGGACCGGGCTGATGGTGGCATCCTGACCCACTAAGTAGTTTACGCCCTTGACCTTGAAGTACTCCTATGTCTAGAATAGCGGTGATGGATGGCCTATTCAGACACTACCTATTATAGGTTGGATAGGGCATTGGAGCTGACGCCGAAGGCGTGCTTCTGTACAGAATATAAGCCTTATAACATGCATTTAACGCAGTTTCCCAACAATCGAAAGGCGACAACAGCTGTACATACAGTATCTGCTCTTCTATGTAGCAGAGGTGTCGCATGCCTTTGCAGAGTTATAAACGCATTCATGCCTATTACTGAAAGCGATTTTAGCTGTCAAAAGCCAACTACGCATTCCAACGCCATCACCCTTTATGTCCATATGCCGAATATCGATACTTGGTCCAATATGCATATTGAATACCTAGATAGACTAGCACCTTCATCAGCTGAAGTAAGTTCGCACGGACCATAATAGTTGGCCTCTACAGTATTTCGATGATGCAGGTCAGATTTATTTGAACCCCGCAACTGTCCAACTCCAAACAGATACAGACACCCAGTCATTACAAGACCAGTTACTATTACAATCTTCGGTATTCATGGCTGTCTAATACTAAATCCTTGCAGATTTGATGCTTGTTATTTCGTATAGTTGTCCTTTCGAAAGTAGCAAAGTAGCCCGAGAACACCCCCCCCAAACCCATTGTTTTGAGCACCAATTCAACATGGCGCAACTGGTGGAATTTGAAAAGACCTCATGCTATACTATGAGCAAGGGTGAGGCAAGCTTCATCTACAAAGAGATTTTCGAAGATGGGTGCTACGACATCTCGAACCTCCCAGAAGCACCCTTGGTCATCGATGCTGGCGCCAACATCGGCTTGTTTTCGCTGTACGTGAAAAGCAAATTCCCCTTATCAAAGATCATCGCCTTCGAGCCCGCTCCCGAAACTTATGAAATCCTACGTCGCAATCTCGAGCTACACAATGTCTCTGATGTCGAAGCCCTTCCCGTCGGCCTGGCCTCAAAGGCCAGCACCGAGAAGCTGACATACTTTCCGAAACTGCCTGGCAACTCAACAATAAAGCCGGATGAAAAGAAGAAGCTCTTTGAGTTAGCTGCGAAGGTGAATGAACAAGCAGCAGCGCACCTACGGTTTGAAGACTCTCAACAATTCGACGTTCAACTAGAACGGCTATCGGACATCCTCGATACTTACCCTAGTTTCACTAGGATTGACTTTCTCAAGATTGACGTCGAGGGTGCTGAACTCGAGGTACTGCGTGGTTTAGATGATAACCACTGGGACTTAGTGCATAATATTATAGTAGGTTCCCTGGACTCTTTCATTGCCCCTTTTGGTATGCCTCAGAGCCCTAACTTGCCTTAATGGGCATTTTACGCTCCTGTTGCTCCTGCATACCCTCGACACCCCGAGTAATTCTTACTATAAGTGGACATTATTGACTCCAGTGCTATAACAGCTGGAGACATGGGACGGCTCTGGTGTTCGCGACGAAATTGAGGGTTTGCTGAAGTCGAAAGGCTTCATTATCAAACACGAGGAGGCGACCTGGGCGAAGGACTTCTGGATGATTAGCGCTTCCCGAGATAACTAGTGGGTTAAGAGATATTCGTCCACGGGTATCTGCGCATAAGAAACGAAGCCAGAAAACGGGTGCAACTGGTGTCGATTGAGAAGTATGTGGGAGACAGTTAACATTATCTTATGGCCTACACGAGCATTCTAGTATGGACTATTATTAACCTTAGACCTTTGTCTTTTAAGTTCCTAAACTGCTGCTTTTAATTTGGTGTTGAGTTGAGACATACATATAGCTCGTTCTTGGTTACCCCGGCTAAAGTTGTTACTAACTGCGTTACGGCGCTAGGGGGGGCGGGGCGGGTTGAAAACGTAGCTTTATAGGCCAATTCGTGGTGGGTATAGTATTTAGGATGGTACAAAGGGGAGCTTCTGGTACACTATTGACAGCATACCTATGGTAAAGTCATGTACACTTCGAAGTTTTGTCGGAAATGCCTTGCTAGGCATAAAAAGCAAGGATACCTAGTCGAACAAAAGAATACCTAGTAGCAGAAGAGCTAAAACGGAGTCAAGGCGCTATTACATAGCAATAGAAGAAGTAGAACTAAAGTGTTTTTATAAGGTAGATAACGGTGGTATTAATTTATTTCTCAAGCGTTCGCAGCATTGTCGTTTCTGCAATCGTCCCCTCTCCTTATCCTCTTCTAAATGCAACATTAATTCTTGTTGTGGCGAACAGGTGGCGGACGTATTCGCACGATTCGTTGTCGTTGTTATTGTACCGCTCGACGCAGTCCTTGGCCGTATCCGGGTCCCATTGAACGGTGCCCTCACGCATGACTAGTGAGTCACGCGCCATCCAATACCTATGTTGTTAGGTCCTAAGGAAACTAATCGAAAATTCCGAACTTGGTTGTTGGTGTTGGTTCTGGTAGCACACCGTATTCAGACCGTAAGACCGTATTTAGGCCATATTTTAAGTTGCCTTATTATGCATGTTGGTGGTTTGGTTTCTGCTCAAGATTCTGAGCAGCGCCATGGCATCAGCCGCATCGGCCATCACGGACTGCACCGGGCTTGGCCAGGCTTCGATCTCCAGTGAAACGGGTCCTAGATTGGGGGTGTTGCCTTAGGTACCTATCATGGTAGGTGCTCGGTAGGCGCTCGAGCCCTACATAAGCACTGTACTTAATGTTGGACAGCGTGCAGAGCGCTAAGGTAGGTAGGTACCCCATACAGGGCTGGTTGCCTAATTTGCCATCATCCGTACTAAGTAAATAGGCCTCAGTTGTCTTGGCTCTCCGTTTCTCCTCTATCTCGAAGTTGTCGATGCCCTCTAGGCTCCATTTTCCTCATCTTATATCCTACATCGAACACCTCATAGAGCGTGCAAAGTTTACCCATAAGCGGTACCGTAGGACTAAACAAACATGGCCGCTTTCCACCCGTTCCCTCGTCTTCCAGCTGAGCTTCGTGCTCAGATATGGGAGATGACAGTAGCGCCTCGTATCGTCGAGGTTCGCATCACTTACAGAGCTTCCGCCCTTTCACCCGACAGCTCATCCACCAACACAGCTACGGTTCCACACCTAGTATCGTCGACGCCGGTGCCAGCAATCCTCCAGACCTGCCAAGAAGCGCGTAATCAAGGGTTGTACCAACGGTTGACGAAGCCGGCTTAGCGGTCTACGATACGGTATTGTCAAAGATCCCCAGAATGCTTTTTCGGCTGTCTTCAGCTACCTGCTAGGTGTGGGCGTAGGCCGGGCTGGGTTTAAAACCGCCGCCAACTCGCGACGAAGCCTGACTTCTAAGGAATACGATAGTCTTGGGAACGGCAAGACGAAGCTAGATTCGGTCCAATTCATACGAGGTACTGCTTGCTCCATCTGAGAGTAGATAGGGGGAAACAAACATAAATATAAGTATTGAAAGTAAACCGTTCTACCCTATTCTATGGAAATTACAAGGGACTATTTAGCTTCTGGAGCGGCTGATATCTCAACGCCGAAGAAGCAGCCCAAGCGCATACGAGTAATTGTTTGACTTTGACGAATTGGTGGTAGCTCGTACTATTATTATTCCCAGTGGTGTAATGTATTAAAAATATAGTAAGTTTGTAAATCCGTTCACAACCCCTAAGGCTGATGCCTTACTCACCTCCGCCCTGAAATTTCTTCGATAATAAACCGTGCCATATATTAATAGCCACTAAAAAAATACTAACTATATCTCAGTTATAAGCTCTAAAACTGGTTACCGGGGAACAACCCGCAATAGTGTAACAAACAATTAGAAGATGTCAGATTTAAGGGGTGGAAATAAAGGCCCTATTGAGTGGATTCTCTACCCATACTTATTTAATATGGTGCGTACGAACGTAAAAATGTAACTTAATATATAATTAATTTAAAAAAAATTATTAATTAATTAGAATCGCTTAATTTTAATAATTAAAAGTTTTATATGTTTAATACTATTGTTAGGGCTAGATTAAACAACTATTATAGTAATAATAACTTTATTAATTAATATAAAACTTATAATAAAAAAATAAAAACGAGTAATAAATTAAAATCCAATTAATTTTTAATAATAACTATTTTAGTTATAAAGTTATTAATAATTAAACTTAATAAAATAGTAGAAAGTAGCCGATTTGTTTGTATAGCCGACTTGCTTATAAATCACATTATAAGCTTTTCTAAAAAAGTATATTAGATTTAAAAAGTAAAAATAATAGCCCTATCGAATTGATTTTTTACTTATACTTATTTAATATAGCGCGTACAAACGCGAAAATATAACTTTACACACAATCAACTCAATTAATACACAACCAATTAGAATCGCTTAATTCTAACAAGGATGTCCTCCTTCGCCTGGTGGAGGCCCTGTTTCGGGTGTCTGAAGAAAATAGTACCGTACACTACTCCGCATGTCTCCCGCTCCTTTAATGCAACTTCACCCCACCTTTTGGCAGCCTCAAGCTCGAGCACAATGGCCGGCGACAATGCCCTGGTGTGGATCGACTGCGAGGTGAGTGATTGAAAACTGGTGTGAAAGATATGGGAAAGGGGTATTGACGGTTATATCAGATGACGGGTCTGGACCCGGATCGCGAAGAAATCATTGAAATATTCTGCATCATCACCACAGGCACGCTGGAAGTTGTCGACAAGGAAGGCTGGGGGACCGTGGTCCACCAGAGCAAGGAGAGGATGGACATGATGGATGCTTGGTGCACACGCACGCACGCGCAGTCCGGACTGACCGCCTCTGTTATCGCCTCAAAGGTGACACCCGAGCAAGCGGCTGAGGGGCTGCTGGCCTACATCCAGAAGTACGTACCAGAGAAGAGAACGGCGCTGTTGGCAGGGAACAGCGTGCATGCCGATCGCGGATTCTTGCGCAAGGAGCCCTACAAAGGAGTAGTTGAATATCTACACCATCGCATCATGGACGTGAGCACCATCAAGGAGGCAGCACGTCGGTGGTGTCCCCAAGAAGTGCTACGAAACGCGCCCAAGAAACAGGGCCTCCACCAGGCGAAGGAGGACATCCTCGAGAGCATCGAGGAGGCCCGCTACTTTAAAGAGGTCATCTTTGGCAGGAATAGTAGTCAGTCCTAAGCCATCGCATTTAATTTGCAATCTCGTATGATTGATATAACCCGACAATATATCAATAAACACTCGGAAAGGTGTGATTACAGTCCCTATCGTTACAGCTCAGCTACCAGCTGATTCCGGTGGCGTCGATGATTGAATGGGATGCCGTGTTAGGCAGTGCAGATTTTATCATGTTTTCTTCCATAAGGTCTGATAAGAGACAGCTACGATACGAGAATTGCGGCTGATCTGATAGCTGTTGAAGCGCGTGGCAGTTCTGTTGGCCCTCAACGTTCTAGATTATCGATTATCTAGGGGAATGCGCGACTGCTAGGGTAAGAGAGGGGCAATTTGGTACCTCGTCTATCCTCTATCATCAAGAGAATGATGGCCAAGGTTGTATGTAGCTCTATGAACTGCCTACCGAAGTTCACACTGTACTGGCAATACAGAATCCCACATCAGATACTGTATGAATATATAGAGGCACTGTCTCAATACTTTGACACGAATTTGGTTACCCCCACATAAGATATGAGCTCACCACCTATCACAGATGCTACCTCAGCTGCACCGTTGACCTGGCAAGCTTGATATTACAACTGACCCCGCCGACGTCGTTGCACCCCTTACGTTACGTACCTAGGTAGTTGACGTATTTTACAAGCTCCCGTCGCCTTTTTTTTCTACATTTTCTGATCAAACAATATCCCTCCTCTATTGTATTCCTAGCTTTTCAATTGCGACACCTAATTGATAGTGCATCCATCATGAGTGTGAAGACGGTCGAATTCACGTCCTTTACGGACCAGAAGCCTGGAACGTATGTCACCACCCACTGTTTACATGAGCTATGTACCTACCCCGCCATCCGCTATCACATCACCCATCACCGAAACACTAAAAATCATCGGCCACTCATCCATTCTACACAACAACCATCAAGTGTGATGTAAGTCGCTGATGAAATTATAGTTCTGGCCTCCGCAAGAAGGTTAAGGTCTTCCAGAAGCCCAATTACAGCGAATCCTTCGTTACCAGCATTCTGCTGTCTATTCCAGAGGGTGTCGAAGGTTCGTAGAAGTACCTAATCATCGACAGATAAACCCTCTCCCACCGATTACTCACCCTTTGGAAATGTAGGATCATTCTTGGTTATTGGTGGTGATGGTCGCTACTGGAACCCCGAAGTCATCCAGCTCATTGCCAAGATCGGCGCTGCCTATGGTGTCAAGAAGCTTCTGATCGGACAAAATGGCATCCTATCAACCCCGGCCGCTAGTCACGTCATTCGGAAGCGGAAAGCGACGGGCGGTATTCTGCTAACCGCCAGTCACAACCCCGGTGGTAAGTTCAGAGACGGCAAAGACGAGGATCCCGCTGATTGAATACGATTCAGGACCCAACGAGGACTTTGGCATCAAGTACAATCTGTCCAACGGCGGCCCCGCCCCCGAAAGTGTCACCAACAAGATCTACGATGCTTCCAAGACCCTGACATCATACAAGATTGCCGATCTTCCCGATATCGACATCTCCACCATCGGATCCAAGACCTACGGAAACCTCGAGGTCGAAATCATCGACAGCACCGCCGACTACATGCAGATGCTGAAAGACATCTTTGATTTCCCCCTGATCAAGAAATTCTTCAGTAACAACCCCGACTTCAAAGTCCTATTTGATGGTCTACATGGCGTAACCGGTCCCTACGGAAAGGCCATCTTCGAGGAGGAGCTAGGACTCAAGGACTCAACCCAAAACTGCATCCCCGCTCCCGACTTCAACGGCGGACACCCAGACCCCAACCTGACCTACGCTCATTCCCTTGTCTCGGTTGTTGACAAGAATTCGATTCCTTTCGGCGCTGCTTCCGACGGAGATGGCGATCGAAACATGATCTACGGAGCTGGGGCCTTCGTGTCTCCCGGAGACAGTCTAGCCATCATTGCCCACCACGCCAAGCTCATCCCCTACTTCAAGAAGCAGGGCGTTTACGGTCTAGCGCGAAGCATGCCAACATCTGGTGCCGTCGACCTTGTTGCTAAGGCTCAGGGCCTAGACTGCTACGAGGTCCCCACGGGATGGAAGTTCTTCTGTGCCCTGTTCGATGCCGACAAACTAAGTATCTGCGGTGAAGAGAGCTTTGGCACTGGTAGCAACCATGTGCGCGAGAAAGATGGTCTCTGGGCCGTTGTCGCCTGGCTGAACATCATCGCTGGCCTCGGCGAAGCGAACCCTGGAGTCACCCCAAGCATTAAAGAAATCCAGAAGGAGTTCTGGAACACGTATGGTCGTGTCTTCTTCACTCGTTACGACTACGAGAATGTCGACTCCGACGGTGCCAACAAAGTTGTCGGTACACTGAAAGATCTCGTTTCCAAACCAGACTTTATTGGTAGCAAGATTGGAGGTAAGATGACGAGCTCTTTATTGACAAGATGGGCTCATAAATATATGCTAACTCTGCTTTAGATCGTACCGTGACTGAGGCCGGCAACTTCTCATACACCGATCTTGATGGGTCCGTAGCCTCCAACCAAGGTCTCTATGCTCGCTTCTCCAGCGGCAGCCGAATCGTCGTCCGATTGTCCGGCACCGGTTCGTCCGGTGCTACCATTCGGTTGTACATTGAACAATACAGCAAAGACCCCGCGACTTATGCTCAAGATGCACAGGACTTCTTGAAAGAAGAGATCAAATTTGCAACAGACTTATTGAAGTTCAAGGAGTACGTTGGCCGTGATGAACCTGATGTCAAGACGTAAAGAAGCAAACGAGATACATATCTATCCTCGTTTCAAAGCGCACGTAGTTGCGGCGTAAGATGATGATGAGCGTTTCCTGCATGATGAAAAATAAAGGTGTTATAATCAGAATATTAATAGACAAGTCCTACTCTCTATTTGATGCTATCTACATTTTCGTGCTATTGGTCAACAAAGCTAAGTGATTAAATAAAAGGGCCAACAAGTGAATCCAGAATTCCAACTGGCGGGGTCACGGTAAACTCTAACAATGAACAGATTCGGAGACTTGGAGATACGCAAGGTAAACCCGGGTCGAGGAAAGTCAGAACCTTATTGACCACCATCGTCTCAGCGTATTACGTTTTCAAAGGAATCAATCGCATGATTAATTGTCAAGCCTAAGCCTGTAAGTCTCACATCGTACGATCGGATTTCATCATACGATTACCTATCCTCACCTACCTAGCGAATTAGTAAGTCACGTTCTTGTAAAACATATATCGTCCAATAAAGACGAGAATGCAAGATACCTAGCACAATTTGGCCTCACCGAAAACACACCCTAATTCAATGCGACACTGCAGTCGCTCTTCGCTAACCTACTTCGGAATCGGGGTCGCGGCAGCAATCTCATGCATGATATACTATCACGGCGTGCAGACTACTAACCTCGCATCTGAAATCGCAGTAGCAGGAGTGCAGAACATCCACACCATGTCGAAGCCCGTCATCACGGTGGGCTCGGGGCTCGCGGGGCTGTCGGCGGCGTACGAGGCGCTGAAGGCGGGGGCGCGGGTACACATGCTCGACCGCGCGCCGAAGCCGGGCGGCAACAGCATCAAGGCGTCGTCGGGCATCAACGGCGCCGGCACGCGGTTCCAGCGGGACAAGAACATCGCAGACGACACCAGCGCCAGGTTCTACGAGGACTCGACCCGCTCCGCCGGCGTCCGTCTCCTACAGCAGTCCGACGTCGACGAGCCGGCGCGCAGGGCCCTCGTCGAGATCCTGACGGCGCAGTCCGCTGATGCCGTCAATTGGCTCGCCGACGACATCGGCGTCGACCTCACCACCGTCGCGCAGCTCGGCGGCCACTCCCTCGCCCGCACGCACCGCGGCACCACCGGCCCCCCGCCCGGCGCGGCCATCGTCACCGCCCTGCTGAAGAAACTCGGCGCCGACCCCCGCTTCACGCTCACTTCGTCCGCGGACGTCGAGGCGCTGACGCGGGGTGATGACGGCGCCGTCAATGGCGTGCGGTACACGGCCGATGGGGAGACGCGCGAGGAGCTCGGCGCAGTCGTGTTCGCGGCGGGCGGGTTCGCGGGCGACGCGCAAGGGTTGCTCGCGAAACACCGCCCTGATCTGGCGGGGATGCCGTCGACGAACGATGCGCGGCCCGCGTCCCATGGGCTTCTCGCCGACGTGGGCGCTGCTTTCGTCGATATGGATAGTGTGCAGATCCACCCCACAGGCTTCGTGGATCCGAAAGACGCGGCTTCGACGTATAAGTTCCTGGCTGCTGAGGCGCTGCGCGGTGAAGGGGGGATTTTGCTCTCTGCGGAAGGGAAGCGCTTCGTTAATGAGATGGAGCGCCGCGATGTCGCTAGCGATGCGATCATGGCGCTGCCGCGCGCTGATAAGGGAGACACGCGCCAGTGGGATGTCACGCTGCTGCTTGACCCTGGCGCGAGCGAGGCCTGCGGGTCCCATCTCGGCTTCTACGTCTTCAAGGGCCTGATGCGGAAGGTCAAGGTGGGGGGATCTCGAGCCCGCGGTTATCGAGGCCGTGGATAAGTACGCTGCGGCCGTCGCGGCGGGCGAGGATACAGAGTTTGGGCGGAAGGCGTTTGGGCGGTGGCGCTTACCGCCTGGCGAGGCGAATAGGGACGAGGAGGTCGTCGTTGGCACGGTTACGCCCGTCACGCATTTCACGATGGGCGGCGTGGCGTTTAATACTAAGGCGCAGGTCCTGGGCAAGAAGGGTGCTGCGTTGGTTCCGATTGATGGCGTCTGGGCCGCTGGGGAGATCACCGGCGGTATACATGGCGATAATCGCCTCGGAGGCTCTTCGTTGCTGGAGTGTGCTGTGTTTGGTAGGATTGCGGGTGCTGAGGCTGCTAAGAGTCTTGCGAGTGCGTAGGGCTCGTGCTCATCTTGTTTTTAAGCACTGCTGGACATGTCCATGTACACCCGAAAAAACGATCACTAGCATATAAGAGCCATCGTCTGCAATGAGTATAGGGCTATTGCATAATTTGTCTTTTTTCGTTGTTCGTGTTGTCGGATCAGTTTGATTGTTAGTAGGTTCAATCTCGAAGCCCCTCGCCCTGTTCGTCTCCTTGTGACATACTGCGTTAACCAAGAGGTTCGGTAAAGCTGATCTTAATCTTTCGTCACTCCTTTCCGCATGTTCTCCTACTTGCGTCCCGCAAACACCTACTCCTCGGTGCTTGCGCCCTCTACCGACGTAGAAAGTTGAGGATTGTGGTTGGAGAGTTTAAGACATCTGTCACAATGTCTAGGTACCAACGACGATATCAAGCAACGTTGTGTTAGCGCTGCTTACGCTTGGGCATCCTCCTATATGGCCGGCCATTGCGCTGAAGCATGAGAACATGGCCCAGCTCCTGGCTACAATTAACAAGTAATCGTTGTAGCTAGTTTACATCTCATGATCTCTAAACGAAGCTCGAATAAGTTTCTTCCATAAATGTCCACATCGATAGATTTTCGCAAGGTCTGACATTCCGAATTTTCCCTATTGTTAATCATTAGCTTTTACTGTCTTAGTGGAATCATGAAGCCCTAGATTAGCTTATCTATGCGCTATAACAAGCTGCGGTGGTGTAATTCTGACCTTTCCAAAAGCTGATTTTCTCTGCAGCTCTTCCTTATTATACAGCAATAATATTATTCTATACTGCGGATGTTCCTAAAATCTAATAAAACTCATTGAATTGAAAGATTTGTTAAAGATAAAGCCGCTTGCTACTAACTATATTGATTACTGAAAACGGCAGGTAGAAAGCCATGTAGCGTCAGACGGGCGATCTTGGCGAAAGAGGCAAGTCTACCAAATTGTTGTTACATTACCCCAGCTAATTTCCCTTATCTTAGGCCTTCAGCCCGCAGCTAGCAGGTCAGTAAACATCACCCTACTGATCATGATAGAGCCTGTAATCGGTGTCCAGTTAATTGAATGGGTCAACAACAAAGCAATTCGCACGGATCCGGCTGCCCAAGTCCTAGCCAGCAAACACAGTATGCAATCACTATTAAGCAATACAATTACACCACAATGATTCTCCGTAGACTAGTTCGTGTTACCGATACGATGGGCTATCCCCCCACACAGCTGAGCGGGCAGGTATATGAATAGGGCTGTATGCCTGGGTCTAGCGCTCAATAACCCATTCAGCGATCCTCATCTCTCCCGCAATATGGTTCGCTTCAACGGGGTTCGATGGGCGCCGCTCGTCGTCGCTGGTGCGGCCTACCTCCCGTGGGCTACTCTAGCGTCCGACAACCTCCGCGTGCAGATATCCGTGGGGAACAACATCCTCAAAGGCGATATCGACGGCCGCGTGGTACTGATATTCGCACCTAATGGGACCGATCCCCTCGAGGATACAGATGTTACTTCGACACCGAACAAGATGTTCGGCAAGAACGTCTTCCAGTTCGGTGCGAGTGATACCGTCACTCTGTCCGGTGGAGGCCCTAATAATACTGCAACGGGTGTCTCAGGCTTCCCGCTTGTCAGCATAGGTAAGAAATTTCTAGAGACATTGACTTTATCTACACTCGGGTTGAAAGGCCTGGGTTTGGTAATTATCTCGTCCTACACATGTATCTTCGTGGATCCCAGGTGCTGAGGCCCTCTCATGATTGATAAAAGACTAAGTATCATTCTCACTAGATGATGTTCCGGCTGGCACGTACAGGATTCAAGCCTTTTTGAACCCGTACAACAAAGCTAGACGGAGCGATGGATCCGAGGTATACCTCAAGTTTCCTTGCGGGGACGGCGCCCCTAACATCGACGGCGTTGGGAGTCTTACCACATCGGCACTTGACCTCGCAGTGCATGGTGGTCCGCAAACCATCAAACTCACTTTTGACAGTGTGGCGCCTGTCGAGGCCTTCACGGGGAAGGAGATTGGAGGGTGCCCCCAAGGCAACTATGCTGACACGGAGCGGTTGAAGCACGTAAAGATCAAGAGCAAGAAACTTAGTCAATTCTGGGGCCGTGATATGTACGTGGGCGCGAATATCTTACTTCCTGCGGGGTACAACGCTGCGGATAAGCATACTCGGTACCCCGTTCTATATGATCAGAACCATTGGACTGGTGGTCAGGGTGCCTACGGTTATTCCAGTAACGCGGCCTTCACATCGGCATGGGATAAGGGTATCATTCCCGGTACAAACGGGGCCCCGGATCGGCCAGCTCCTAAGTTAATTATTGTCGCCTTCCGCCATGAAGCCCCGTACTACGATGATTCTTACGGAGTCAACACAGCTAACATAGGACCTTACGGCGACGCAATCAACGAGGAACTAATCCCGTACATTGACGAAAAATTCAACACTATTGCCCAGCCATACGCGCGAATTCAGGATGGTGGTTCGACTGGTGGATGGATATCGGCTGCCAGCCTCATCTTCAGACCCGATCTTTTCGGCGCCTGCTTCTCATCCTATCCAGACTCGCTGAATTTCCACGACCACCAGGCCATCCCACTATACACTAACAAAAACGCCTACCAATATACCAATGGCAGCAACATTGGTTCAATCCGTACGTTTAACAATGATACCGAGGTCGTGTTGGCAACCGTCGCGCAAGAAAATCACTGGGAACTTGTCTTTGGTACTTCTTCGCGGTCTTCATTGCAGTGGGATGTGTGGAACGCTGTATTTGGCGCCCAGGGGCTTAACGGTTACCCATTAGAGCCCTGGGATAAGGTCACGGGTGAAATATATCCAGACGCGGTAGAATACTGGAAAGGAATGGATCTGTCGAATTACGTTGCCAGCAACTGGAACAACGCAAAGAATCTCGGGGATGTACTCCGCGGGCGTATTTACATATACGTCGGCACTCACGACAACTATTACCTTAACCAAGGGGTAGCTGCTTTCGAGAAGCAAGTGAATGGTCTCGGAGGACCCAATTGGGCCAATGTCACCATAACGCCTGGTCAGACGCATGGCGGGAACTACCAACGCCGTGAGACTTGGAACTACCTTGAGCTTGTGTCTACCTGGATCCAGGACCATAGTCCCAAGGGGAAGACGCCTCTGCCCAAGAAGTTCACAAAGTCCTCGAGCCGGGGGAATAAGTTCGAGGATGTCATTCGGGCCGGCGGACACGGCGCCGCATTGAAACGCCAGCAAAAGCCGACCCTTTCCTATAAGGGGAAGGTCAAGTATGGTCCTGCCATCCAGGCGACTGCTGGGCGATGGGATCCGGGCGTTGTCCTACAGGCGCAGTGGATTGTCAATGGAAGCCCGAGTGGCGCGTCGTTTTCTGTGAAGCAAGGTGATTTGGTCAGCTACACGCCAAACACAAAAAGTAAACGGGTTCAGTTGAAGTTGCGCGTCACGGGCACGAAGAGGAATTATAAAGACGAGACTCGGGATAGCAATACCGTTGTCGTAGGAAGGTGATGAGTTATTAGAAGGCGATAGCAGCTTGGCGCTATAATATTGCTAGTTATTATACTTAAATGTCGTCTATGATACATGTCACCTTGCTAGTAAATTAACTTTTACGATAAAAATAGTTGCGGGAACCTACATGAGTCCTAAGTGATTGACCAAACAATTAATTTAGTAAACTTTTAGACGTAGATATATAACTCAACGCGATCTTGTTCTATGATAAGTCGAAATGTGGTAAGCTAACCGGGGGTCTCGCGGGCACTGCCCTCACGGACACCCTACACTATATAGAAATCACATACAAAATCAACAAAAGTAGGGCCACAACAAAAGTAAATTAAAAAATCGGGTAAAATAAGCTAAAAATAATAGAGTAATAAAATAAATTATATAAAAACCTAACGGATATATATATATTTTTTTATATTTTCTTACTAACGTTAATTATTTTTTATTTATTAATTTAATTTTTTTAAATTTAAAAATTTTGCTGTACTAATAGATCTATATATATTTTACTAGTAAATCTATTAGTACTGTATAAAAAAAAAAGTAAGTACTATGTTTTTAATAATTTTTAAAGGGTATAAAAAAGTAAAGACAAATATTTTCTATTTTTATATATATAAAGCGAAATAAAAAATACTTTAATTTTAAATCCGTTTATTTTTATTATTTTATTCGATTTAATATATAAATATTAATGCTATTTTTGTTGATTTTATGTTAAATTTTAAGTGCTTATAGGCCGACCTAATTTTAATAAAGCTTATAAGTTTTAAAGCCTAACTTAAAAAAGCCTATAGGCTTTTTTAAAAAACCTATAGGTCCTTGGCAAAACCTATAGGCTTTTCGTAGGTACCCATAGGTACCCATTGTCCAACCCTAAAACCGCCTCCTCAGCCCCCTCGCAACGCGCCAATGGATGAAGCCCGAGATATCGACCTCGTCACCAGGCCTTATGCTCGGCGGGCCCTGGGAGATCCTGCGCTCCGACACGGTAACCAAGGACGGGCGACTGATCGAATACTACACGAAATCCGGCAACCTAGGCTCGTACAACAACCTGATCTGCCTGATCCCAGACTACGACCTGGTAATCACGATCCTGTCGGGCGGCGACGAGTCCTCGGCCGACATGGTCGACTACACTCTCACGGACATCGTGACGCCCCTCCTCCCCGCGATCGAAGACGCAAGCAAGACGCAAGCGGAGGCCAACTTCGGGGGAACATACTCGGACAACGCGACGAACTCGAGCCTCACGCTGTCCCTCGACGACGGCCCCGGGTTCGCCGTGTCCGACTGGACCGTCCACGGCGTCGACATCATCGCGAACTACGGCGCCTTCAGCGCGGTGACGAGCGGCCCCACGGACCTCCCCGTGCGCGTGCGCCTGTACCCGACGAACCTGTCGGCCAAGTCCCAGATGGCGTGGCGCGCCGTCTTCGACGTCGGGACGCCCGAGCAGCTTGCCGAAGGAGACGCGATGCGGTTCTGGCCCAAGGGGACGTGCCATACTTGGGCTTCGATGGATAGGCTCGTCTACGGCTTCAAGTCTATCGATGAGTTCGTCTTTACCGCGAGTCAGGGGAAATCGGATAGCTTGAGCTTGCGGGCGTTTGATGTACAGTTGCGAAGGGAATCTTAGACTGTCTTGGCACTCGCTATGTCGTTATATCACCGGAATTAGATCATGGGAGTTGACTCTTCGTTTCACCGGTTGTAGCCCGGGATGTGTATTATAATAATGTTAACATTACTGCAAAATATAGATAGAATGTCCCATCGGTAGAATATTAATGGGCAAGATTAGAAGGGTCAATGCCTTGGTTTTTACCGAGGGAGACACAGCTGGGTATAACAAACCACATTTTGACTATTTAATTGGTTACATGGTGTGTATATTCAACCGTTTGATTTTTAAGTATCGACACAGCGAATTTAAGGAGGACAACTCGTCAATCTTAGTTCCCTAATTGGTATAACTAGATTAAATAAATTCGACGTTTTAATTCAACAAAAACCCCAATTATTCAAGTCAAGGCAAATCATGTAACCGCGCACCATAAAAGGGCGTTTGACTTGTTTTGCTTGTATGCGCCGTTGCCCTAAGGCCTGTTCTGAGACTATCTCGTATTATGTCTTACCTTTTAGGGGTTGTTCTCCTCATCGATCGTTATCCTTCAATTCAGAACACTTTTGTTCTTCTGCTTGACATGGCAGCCAGCTTCTCTGTCTAGACATCTCATGGACTCTCACGAGGCTACTGCCATTGCAATTCTCTGTTTTAGGCTAAGCGCCATGCTATAATTAGTACTTCTGAGGACTTGATCCTTCCACTAATTCGCTACTCCAAACCGTAAACTACGCCTCCTTCTACAATATCCGCCGTCTTTCATTCAAACTGGTAGACAAATACTCTCTCACTAATATAATTAACGCATTGCCGCATCTCTGGCGGTCAATCTTAATAGGATTTAATCCACCGGCAGAGTATGCTAATGACCCCTCACAAGCCACCTTGCCAGCCAGTCACATTCTCAATGTAGCACTAGCGAACAACCATCACCATGGTCTGCCGGGAGTGCGCCCGGCTGCTTGAGCATCGATACACCATCAACACAAGCGGGAGAGAGCAAGTCGCTGTCGGTGTTTACTTCTCACGCTCCCTGGCCCAGGTGCGTGAATGCGCTTTTGCCGATGGCCCTGGATTCTGCGCCATTTGCCAGTCTCTGGCGCGTTATTTCCCCGTCCATCGAGTCGAGTGGAAGTGTCGAATCATGGAAGAAGATAGGGTCATTCGGTTTGGGTAGAAAGGACAAGGCCTATTACGTTGCGTCACTAGCCGAGATCAATCAGTCTGAGCCACCTAACCAAACGGGCGACGGCGATGACAGACCGAGGACCTTCGTGCTCTCGTTGGGCTTGGAAAGAGTTGGTAATTACGTCTTTTATTCTCCTATGAAGTCTGAGCGTCATCAGAGACTCGTTTCCGACTATGTTCTAGTCTTGGCGTCGAGGATTGCTGAATTTGGTTGCATCACTCGCGGTGTAGGCGAAGATGGTTTGTTGGAAGAACAGTTAGACGAAGGTCGTTGTGTAGGAATGTCGACGGGGAGCGTTGAGGCCTTGGACTTGGCTAAGTACTGGCTTCAGCAATGCCTGAAGCACCATGTCCGGTGTACCAAACTCACGGCGCGTTCCCAGCTAGATGTCAGTGTCCTCGAACACAATGATCTTGAAGTATTTTGCCCGACACGCCTGGTACAGATCCTGCCAAGAAAGTTACGTTTACACACTCCTAGTAGTGATAACTTGGCCTCAGATGGTCGCAAGCCGTATTATCGGTATGCTACCCTAAGCCATCGATGGCCATCGGACAGTGACCGAATCTTGCAGTTGACCACATCCAACGTTCAGCGCTGGCATCACGAGATCGACCAAGGCCACAGCTTCTCTCAGTCATTCAAGGATGCCATCACTGTCTGCCGGCACCTCGGTATCGAGTATATCTGGATCGATTCCCTATGTATCATCCAAAAAGGTGACGGAGGTGAGGATTGGCAGAAGGAAGCAGCCCGTATGGGCTCGGTTTACAAATGGGGCATTTGCAATATAGCTGCTACTTCCGTAACTGACGGTGACGAAGGCATTACTAAGGGCTTTTTTCGGTCAAGAGATCCCTCTATGACTCGACCAACAATTATATCGGCACGATCTAATCTTGAGAGTTTTCCGCGCGAGGGAGATGGCCTAATAAACCGTATCGGCAGCAGCATCAGGAGTCAAAATACGGGAATGGTAGATTATCATATCGTACCCTCACAGCGTGTGATCCACGATGTAGTCAATTCCACCCTTAATCAACGAGGTTGGGTGGTGCAGGAGCGCCATATGTCACCACGCATTATTCATTTCGCCGAGAGACAGATCTACTGGGAGTGCAACGAGGTAGTATGCTCCGAGACGTATCCGAAACGTGACCCGGTCGAACTTCACCTCAGAAATTCAAAGACTAAGAGGTTTCTCCCACAACTAGCCAAGCATCAAGATAAAATGAATTTGTTGTCGCCCCAAATCTCTTCAGCTCTTACAGATACTTCAACTCACATAAAGTCCTTACCTTGGGGTCTGTATAACTTGTGGTACGATATGGTGGCGGTTTATTCATCCTGCTCCCTTACTAAGAAAAGCGATAAGCTGATTGCGATCGCCGGAATTGCAAGAGAGTTGCGCAATAGACTGAACGTCCCCGACACGGACTATATCGCCGGATTATGGCGTCAGAACTTATTGTACGGACTACTTTGGCAGACGACCGTCATCACCACACCGAACAGTCGCGCTCAGCGACCCGGCAGTCCCGGTGTTGAAGAGTACCAGGCCCCAACATGGTCATGGGCCTCGGTAGATTGCGCGATCTCTGTCAGCCACAACCTCTTTCACAAGCCCCATACCACTCTAGCAACCATTATCGGTGTCCACGTAGTGCCGAAAGCAGACCCATACGGTGAAATCCGTCATGGTGCTAGCCTGGAAATTGAAGGGACTGTATACAAAGTGAAGCTTCGATATTCTCGCTTAAGCGGCCGACTATGGCCGGAACTCATGATCGGCACGCCCATCGACGGGCATATCATCTCAACTAAAGCCCGCGGATCATTTGCCGTCCTCCCGGATGAACCCCCGCCATTGGTTGAGAACACGGACCGTGTCAGGGATCTTGACGTTTATATGCTACCTATCCTAAAGTCTGACGAAGACTGCGTTGTTCGTCGCCGGAGTCCACGGAATTCGCGCTGGTTCGTATCACTCTTGCTGGTCCCTGTTGAGAATGATGGATCTACAAATACTTATAGGCGTCATGGTATCGTTGAGCTCAGAGGGGAGGGGAGCGATAACATATTAGACCTCGGACCATTGAGCAGAAGAATATGCAAGCCGGAGCTTAAGGTCATGTCAATCATTTAAGTAATTTTTTTCACTGGTATTTTCACCTGTCACGATCAACGGTACATATCAATATGTATATACAAAGCACTGCATGTGCATGTGGATAGTACGTGTCCGGGCTTCCTAGTCTTGATAATGTTGAGTCTAGCTGACCCAAAACAATACGGTGAAATAATCAAGTGCCCAGCTTAGGGCTCCAGTCTCACCACACCATATTATCTTCAGCGTATTGTTTGTGGTTTTTATACCTTCGCAAGCTATTCCCACTACAGCGCCGAAAGGCTGCACTCCATTCTCTTCGAAACACCCATGGACGACATCCTACGAGCCTAATATGTACGATGCAAGCTATCCTGGCGAGCCAGCGATTCGCTGGTGTGGAGTATTTCCCGACATCGTGACCGAGTCATACCAAATAGAAATACAATCACGATAGGCTTGGCTAAAATATGGAGGAATGAGATGAGTAACAGGCCCCAACACGGGTTGCTGCAGAAAGTGTCAAGAGAATTGAGGTTACCAGAGTTTATTATGACGAACACTACAATCGCTGTTGTGCAAGGGTATGTAACGGAGCGTGGTGAGGGGAAACATCTCTTTGAGGTGGATTTGTGAGAGTGCAGATCAGTTACGCTTTAACGTGACGAATGGCTATCTTTATTATGGTGGTGATGAGTATCGAGATGGCGGGCAGGTTCGACGTAAGTATGATATGGCTAGTAGAAGGACCAAGAACAAGCAAGCATATGGTCGAAGTACCAAGTACAGTGCGGATCAGATGCTCGCGAAAGGTGCTTTGTTATGAGACATGGTTCAGAGTACAAGTGTAGCATTGTGTAAGGGATGAATTTTTTGTTACGGGTAACAGTAGCACAAAGGCGAAAGTGGCCAGCACCTACTAGTCAAGAATTATATCATTATGTATTTGTTTATTGTCTCTTTTAGTTAAGACAAATAACACAAAGACTAAAGGTCGACAATTAGACGAGTTCTTTCTAGACCAGCTCACAATAATTATTCTGATATATATATTGCCCTCTATACCCAACAGAAGATTATAATCCCGACCACACAGACAAACAACCCAAGTCGATTTACATTTTATCATCATCCTCACAAATACTCAACAGAAGCTTGTATTCACATTACTATCTCCCTTTCCTCCACTTTACCAACAAATTCTGCGAAAATGTGCCAGGACATTCAGCAAGTTACCTTTTTCTGTGGCCACCAGACCAAGTTCTGGTGGGGGAAATCCCGCTTCTGCCTGTTCACGGGAGATCGTGCAACTCGCTTCCACACCACATACCTCCAATTTGACAGGAACGAGGAGAACTGCGCACGTTGTCAGGTTACGCAGCGTATTAAGCAGCAAGGGAAACAATTAAAGCGCCCCGAGTTCCGGCAAATGATTGAGGATGGGTATGCCAAGACCCCTGACTCGCAACAGGAACAGGAGGCAAAAAGTGGGAGTCGCTCTCACAAAAGGCTCGTTCCGAGCTTACGGCGGAGAAAATCGCTGAATTGGAGCTCCAAATCAAGGAGACCGTTGCGTATTACCTCTACAAGGATAACTGTACACCCAACTCCAGGGTTATCCTGCTACGCACCCTCACCAGTTTGCCGGACATCTTCAACGTCCAGGAACTGGTCCGATTCTTCGCTTCCCGATACTTCGGCGAGGACAACAAGGAGAGGAAGCTTTTGGATTGGGAGCGAAAGAAGCTTTTCAGTGTCGCCCACCACGCTAGACTCGATCGCACGTTCAAGGCTGGTTTGAACCTGGAGCCATTGCCGTTGCCGCCTAGCCATGTAGAAGCAGTGCAGAAGAGGATTGAAGAGGCCCATGCGAAGAAGGCCGCCCCCGCTGAATCCAAGGCTACATAGCTGTGGCTTCTGGAAATGGGTAGAAAATAGGCTACGGTCGCCTAGGGCAGGATGTCTTTGTACCACAACCTACTCTACTGTATGTATAAGTACGTGGCTACTGGACCAGGGACCCCAACCTGAAGTTCCAATACACAAGTCCAGTCCTCAGTCCAGATCTTTAGCCTAGCACAGCAATTGTAATAGGTTACGGATCACCTCTGAGGAAGGGATTTGCAGGCACATAGCTGTACCCACAACATAATCCTCTTTTTCTTTGGGCCCCTTGGATAATTCCGAACGCATGATTACCTGTTTGAGCTGTTGTTTATCGGTCTTAGCTAGCTTGTGTTTTATCAATAAGAAATAGGAGTTACTTATGAATTTATTCGAATTGCGAAATGTTCTTGATATATATATGTATAATACGATATGGTCCCTCGTAATTCCTTAGATTTCACTAACTTGAACTTCCTTGCTAAAATATCATGTTACCCTCTCATTTAGACCATGGTACTATTATAAGCGTCTCTAATACAAACCAGCCTAATTTCCAGGTGCCTTTGCCGTATGTGAACAGTTATCAAAGTCATGACTGTCGGGGGACTTAACTGGGCCATCCAATTATCTTACTTTTTCGCCATCTTAATTGCTACGCTAGGGGAGAAAGGTAGACCTACGTAGGTAGTAACTGTACGAGGAAATGTTCGAAACAGGCATTAAAGCACCACTCTAATTTCTTAAAGTGTTTGAGAGGGCATCTAGGAAACTGCGAGTGTCAATTAATTTCACGTTTTAAGCTAGATTCCTTTCGTGATGTTGCATACTTCGGGTATCGGTACGTCGTGTCCAAGTAGCCTAGGACACGTATGCTCGTCTAGTTATAAGATAGCATCAAAAGTACCAATGCTGCATGTACTCGTGTCGCATTATATTATAATGAAAGGATGACATTGAGCTGGAGGTCCTTAGTGTGGCCCCAAGTGTCTCCTCCCAGCACATCATATCCGTCAAAGAGCCTTCACATCGACAAGATAGTACGCACGATGCGACTTTACGGATTTTATCGATGAATATGTTGCTTCTCATTGTGACTCTTACGAAAGGAACTAGACCATTTAAGGATACCAGCACCTGTCACACCAGTCCAAGTCAGGACCCTGCAGTTCTGGCTCGGGAAGGCCAGAAGAAGTCAGAAACGTCCAAGCAAATGATCTTGTCTTTTTTTTAGCAATTTCCGATTCGGGCCATTGAACTCGACTTATATGATGACATAACGCCATTGGTAGCCTACTACTTATCATTTGCGGTTAGGGATGAATGATATGACATACCTGCGTGGAAATCTGGGAGGATTATCTCGTCAATAAGGTGAGACAACCAATGTGGAGTAACACCATCAATACAGAGAGGACGGACTTCCTCCAAACCCGGCCGGATAATGTGAATTATTATCTTGTTTATATGCTCTTGTAATGAGGTGACTGAGAACGCGGTTACACGAAACTTGGAGTAATGCGTTGCATACCTAGTATAGAGAGAGCACTACCATAACTGTAGGGTCACACCTTTTGTTTATGCAATTAAGAAAGTAGAATGGATGACCGGGTCACCTGCGAGAAAAGACTAAAAGCAATTACTGATCTCCTCTCCTGATAGTTGTATCGCAGTGGAATCCACTGTCGTAATGGATTGCTATTGCCGTACGATATCAGTTGCGGCCTAGAAATGTAGAGTGAGCCGGAGAAAGTTAGACGCGAAGGACTACTTAACTCCGTGAGAAGTTAGGCCAAGCACGTACAAAGACAACACCATTCCAGATTAAGTGAGATGCGTGGAGTTTGCCAAGCGCTATCTAATGGAGAAGTGACAGGCGTTCACTCTTGGCAACCATCGCCGATCAACGCAACATCTATACGCAGCGGAAGCTTAGCCCATGACACTCCTTATGACGAGGATTCGTTAGCTACGCACCGCTGAATTTCAAAGCTACCCCGGTCTAACACCTTGGTAGATAATTCAAGAGCTCTATACCCCACTCACAAAGCATGGCAGTCCCGGGCAGTGCTTCTCGGCCTCGGAACTCAGCATCTGGTACAAGAACCAAGTCGGGTTTACATGACTATACTATCGTAGTTCCGTTGCATAGACGGAATATGAACTTGGAAAAACGAGAGTAAAGCCGACTCGGCTATAATGTAAATCTGGAGGATGTGGAATCTGTTGCTGAATAGAATATGGAAATGGATATAAACTCTTTGCACCACAAATCTTAAAGTTAGGCTTCACGGCTACTCCTTATCACAACTCTAACCAGTCACATTCATTAGACAATTATCAGTTACCATGAAGTCAGTTTTATCACTTGCGCTCTTGACTTCAGTCGTTACTGGTCTCCCCAGAGCAGGGTGTGGTAACACCGAGGAGTACGAATATGTTATCATTGGATCAGGCCCTGGAGGAGGTACACTAGCGTATGTCAACTTCGAGCCTTATATCCGAAATATCATTAACTTGAGCAGGGCGAATCTAGCTCGCGATGGGCACTCGGTCTTCCTGATCGAGGCGGGCGAGGACAAAGGCGAGAGTGTCCTCCAGCGTGCACCTGCTTAGTAAGAATACCTCCCTAGTCTTCCGGTGGCTAAGAACTAATATTATGAATAGCGCGGATACCAATTCGGAGCATCCTGATCAGTCATGGGCATTTTATGTTGGCCACTATCAAAACGAGACGCAAGCGCGTCGTGATTGGAAGTTTACTTATCGTCTTAACAATGGTTCACTCTATTATGGTCTCGACCCTCCTGAAGATGCGGAGCCGTAAGCTTGCACACTTCCTTCCTCTTTCGATGAAGCCTAAGCTGTACTAATTGCAATAGCCTTGGAATATTTTACCCTCGTGGGGCCTCGGTTGGAGGAAGCTCACAGGCGAATGCGATGAATTTTGTGCTCCCTCCTGACAATAACTGGGAGTATATTGCGGAACTGACGGGCGACGATTCATGGAGGGCTCAGAAGATGCGAGATCACTTCATTCAGCTTGAACGCAACGTGTACACCGATGGTCAACAACCCGGCCATGGTTATGACGGATACATATCGGTATGCAAAAAGGTGACTGACGTAATGAATTCACCCGATGCTGACTAAAAAACTAGAGCAACATGAACAACATCTCGTATGTCCTCGACCGGCCGGGTTTCGTCGACATCGTCCGCAGTAGTATCCAAGAGACCGAAGGCATTGAAGTCGAAAGCCGAGAACAGCTGACCGAGCTCCTCCAGCGAGACATGAGTCGGATCGACGTTGACCGATATGAGCAGGCAGGGGTCTTTCGATTCCCTCTTCATGTCAACGCTCTGCGGGAAAGAAGCAGCGCCCGTGACTATGTTATCAACACGTTCAACAGCCGCATGGCGAATGGCACTAAGAGATACCCTCTCACTCTGAGCACAAATAGCCTCGCGACTCGTATCCTCTTCGAGACTACAGGCGACAGGCCCAAAGCCTACGGAGTCGAGTATCTGAAAGGCGAGGGACTGTACGCGGCCGATCGTCGATATAACGCTTCGCAAACCGGCGAACTGAAGAAAGTTACCGCTACGCGTGAGGTGATTGTTGCAGGTGGTGCGTTTAATACACCACAAATTTTGAAGCTCAGTGGTGTCGGTCCACGTGAAGAGCTGGAGAGTCTCGATATCCCGGTTGTAAAGGATCTACCGGCTGTGGTAAATAAGCAACGCCCTTCTCTCTGAGTCAACCGAGATGCTCATTATAACAATAGGGCAACTACATGCAAGACAACTACGAAGGTCCAATCGTCGTGCGCGCCACCACCGTTTTCGGCGACAGCCCGTACGCGAACTGCACATTTGACTACACCAACCCCGAAAGCGACCCCTGCTACAACGAGTGGCACGACTCCCACACAGGTGCCTACGGCGAGGGTGGTGCCCCGCTAGCAATGCTATACCGGTCAAGCCACAGCGAAAACAACGACACAGATCTATTCTTCTTCGGGGCGCCGGGGGCCGTCTTCGACGGGCACTATCCGGGATTCAGCCAATACCAAGCCCCGCCCGAGACCTGGTTCTGGTCCATGGTCAAGATGCAGCCGGGTAACCAAGCCGGCACGCTACGGCTACGGTCCGCAAACCCGCGCGACGTGCCCGAGATCCAGTTCAACTTCTTCGAGCAGGACGGGGACCGCGATCTGGCAGCCATGGCCGAGGGGGTGGAGCACGCGATGCGCATTTTCGACGGCGTCTCCGCGCCGTACGGACCCTTCGAGATTGTCGAGCCGTCGGTGCCCGGCTCCGGCGTCAGCGTCGAGCAGGGGATCAAGGACCTTGCATTCGGCCACCACGTCACGTCGACCTGTCGCATGGGTCCCAGGGATGCTGAGGACTACTGTGTCGACTCGGAGTTTAGAGTCAATGGGATTGACGGGCTGCGTGTGGTGGATGCCTCGGTCTTCCCTCGCACCCCTGGCGCGTTCCCCGTCGCCCCGACGTTCATGATCAGTTATAAGGCTTACAAGCTCCTTGTTGCCGAAGCGACTGCCGCACAATAGGGGAAGTGGCCGGGCTTTGTGTCTGTACGCACTGAGAGTTATAAGAGTAGTAGCGTATAGCTTTGGTCAGATCGCTTACTATCAGGTGTGAGTCGTGCGCAGGCATGTGCCATGACGTACGGTAGACAAACCCCGACAACTGGTGGTACCCTTGGCAACATCTCTCGTTCTATTATGTACAATTAGACTATATAAATCAGATGCGTTGTTAGTTATAACTCTTATTTGTGTCAAGCAAGCACCAAGAGCCGTCAGCGATCTATATCAATACCCCGTGCTGGATACTATATTTGTCAATATGAGAACTTAGTTATGCCGCTATCTTTTGCCACCCATTACAAGACCCGCTCCTTAACATTCAAATCTTCAACTAGTCGTATCCTCATGGTATTCTAGCGTTATTTGCGCTTGGTGCTTATCTGACTTTACCTCCTTGACTACTTCGTGAAGCTGATGTTTTTCAGCGTAGTATACAGCACTCTTACCCTCTTTGTCAGGCAACGTAGAGCTGGCCCCCTTTTCTAGCAACATCTTCACCATTTCAACCTGGTCATCACTTGTCAAATCTTCAGACGACTTTTGCCTACATATCAAATACAAAGGCGTCCGCTCGTCATTATCCCTTATGTCCGCAGAAGCGTCGTGAAGCAATAGCTCCTCGACGAAATTGGGCCCGGTATCTTCGAGATGGCCATTGGAGAAGAGCGCTCGTACAACTACAACGTCCTCTTTCTCCACGGCCTCAAAAGAGGGGTTCTGCCATGTATGTCTCTTGCATCTATGTCAACATCGGCCCCGGCGTGAAGGAGGAAGATCAGCTTCCATGGTTGGCTGGTATAGCTCCTAAGTTGACAAGCCGCACACTGCGTGTAATCAACAAAATAATGCTGTAGTCCGCGTGCGAGCCTATATTATTCCGTTTGTATAGTATTTTTCTCACCAGCTACAGTTTGTGACAATATCCCGCTCGACTTCCAGACAGCTTTCGTATTCAGTACATTTATTGGGACTCCAATTGGGATGCAACTACGACTTCAAGGTGAACAGGATAAAACAGTTTGAAACCGATAATTAGAAGTGAGTTATGTTTGATACGTTCAGCTGGAAGCCCTACCACACCAGGGCCAAATTGCTTGTAACCATAGAAGAAGCTAGCTAGCTGCTTGAATGTAGTTGAAAGATTGAGAGAGAAATATACGTATATTGCCGTGTTGAAGTGAAACCCACGTGACTAGGAAACTCTTTCGTCTTCACAATCGAAAAATTCATCCCATCCACTGCTCGTAGGTCTTGCTGAAATCACGCTATGGTCGTCGGACAGGGAACTCCCTCCCCGCCAGCCTGCAATATTGTCGATTCCGTCAGAGGCCACCTCCATTCCAGTTTCAACCTCACTGACACCCTCATACGGCTCCTTCGTCATTAAATCTAGTCTTCCTTTTCCACTGTTCCGTTGACGGATTTCGTCGACAAGAGTCTTAAAGGCCCAGAACTCATCTACAGTTGCTCGACGTTCCCCAGGCTTAAGGTCTTTATCCGAAACATTCATACGGCAGGCAAGCAAGCCCAGTGGAGTTACCCCATATACATTAGGTATGTCAGGACTGATGCCGCTTATTTTGGCTCTGCGAAGAATCTCAATCGACTCGGTTGTTGACATCGCAGCATAGTGTAATATGCCATTTTGATCAGAGTCCACAAGATCAAGTCGCGCACCTGCGTCGATGAGAAAGTCAAGTAACATAGCATTCCGGTTCAATAGTGATAGCATGATAGGAGCCGCACCCACCTTGCCCGATTGGTTATCGATGTCGAGACCTGCACCGAGAAGACAGTAGAACCACTCAGCCCACATAGGCCGACCTTTGTCGTTCTCTATCAAGTTGTGACAGTATTTAGTTGCCTCAGCTAAGGGGGTCAGTACACCATTAATCGATTCAATTCGAAGGTGTGCACCGTAGCTTAGGAGCAGACGCGATATTGTTGCATCTCCGTAGGCGGCCAAGATAGCCGTCTTTCCGGTGAATGGATCCGGCAAGTTAGCATCCGCGCCGGATGCAAGGAGGAGCCGAGCGGAGTCAACGTCCCTGGACAGTGACGTTAGATAAAGCGGCGCATATCCCTCGCCACTCAGAGTATCGGGAGCTGCTCCAGATTCTAAGAGTACCCGTACGATATTGCTGTTGTGCCGATATACGGCCCAATGTAACGGACCATAACCAAAACCGTCTAGCCGGTTGACCTCAGCTGAGTCTGCTTCAATAAATGCCAAGAGAAGTTCATCTCTATCTTGGAGGATCGCTTGGTGCACTCTCGAGGATTGCACAGTCTCCCGCATTTGCTGTTGTAATGAGAATTCCTCTAAGAGATTCTTGGAGACATCCAAATTCCGCCTAATGGCAGGGGAAGTATAGATCATCCATCCAGTCTTCCGAGCTATCGATGTGGCTGTACTTCTATGAGGTTAGTGGTGGCAATTCGATAATTTTTTTTGGAAATGACCCCTTACAAGCCAAAAACATCCTTCGCGTGTATGTCAGAGCCTTGTTGCGCGAAGAACTTTGCCAATTGAAAGCAGTGGTTGCTTATTGCTACCTGCAATTTTAAACTTAGTTATTCGCAGACAAGAGTAGGGGCCATACATACCGCAGCAAGCGATCGTCCCCACCGATCAACATCTGTTGGAAGAACGGACTTGTTGGCCAAGTGGATTTGAACCCAACGAAAGTCATTGAGTCGAATAGCCCTCCAGATTTCATGTGAATCCAGGACCCGAGGAACCCGAATATGAAGCGATGAACCCGGACCAGTTAGGCCCGACCACGAGGCATGAAGTTCGATGGATCGAGCCAGAAGCCAGTGGGGAAAGACGTAGTACAGTCTTACAGATGATGGAGATTTAGCAGTGCAGGTCAGTTTATCGCATTTAGGGCGCTGAAGCACTGGAGAGGTGTTGTACTGGAGGAACAAGCTGCCTATCAAGGTGGCGAGCCAACCAGGAGAACGCGACTGTTTACTTTGGTGGCAGTTGCAGTTGCAGGTAGATGAGCATCCTCGGACAAGAACTGCCTGGAACTGTATCATTGACTTTGAAGTCAGTGACGGCCCGTTTATACTTGGGTCGCCATTGACAAGGCCGTATTTCAGGTGATTGTTAGTTTCCTCCGTGCTTGTTGGCGGTTTTCGGTCTGCAAGGTCCTGTTTGATTTGGTTAATCGATCCCTGAAGTTGCTTAAGGATTGCCTGGCTTCCTTCTTCCGCCTCCTTGTTCTTATTTTGCAGCCGTAGAATCTTTTCCGTCGCTGTACACAACATTTCCTGTATGTCAAGGGTGACTTTCACATGTTGTTGCCTAAAGAATGTCAATTACCGTTTTGTGGTGCATCTATCCGCTTCTATAAACGTACGCTTGTGAAGAGCTGAAAGCTGAAAGGCATAGGCTAAGGAGCTCTCGACTGCGTCGAGCCTTGTGTCGCAATCTTGCGATGTTGCCCTTCTCTTTCTGCCATCTGAGCTTAGAGACGGACTTGTGTTCATCGCATCCGGGTTTCTCGCCCGGTTTTTTCGGCTCCTTAAGTCGGTCGCATAAATTACCTAGTTCCTTGATCACTTGAAGCAAATCGTCCTTCAAGGATAACACTTTGCTTGTATTAACACTTTTGAATCTGGTGGCATTGCTCGTCGTCGGACTTAGAGTCTCCCACTCTCTCAAGGCTGCCTCAACCTGTTCTATTACGGCATGGAGCGTTGAAAGCTCATTCAATAACTCGCCAAATTCGAACGGTATCTGGCCGAAAGAGCGCAAAAAGCGAACGCCTTTGGAAATACCAACCGCTGCCTGGACAAGGGCAATGACGCTGGCTGTCACCGAGAGGGGGTCCATGGTCAAGTTGTGTTCGTAATTAAGGGTGGAATAGTAGGTCTAGATTATAGTCAAGTTGAGGGAAATATAGTGGCCGTTGAATGAGGCTATGCTATGTGATTCTGGGTTGGAGGCTGAGCCTGAGAAGTGAGCCTGTCATGTGGTGGCGCAGATATGCAAGACCGCATTGTCAGATCCCGAGGCCTCTATGGACCCCAAGTTTAGGTGACGGGATATGAAGAAATTAGTTACACGCACAACAAATGATACAAATATGATCAGCAAGTCTATGATATATGGAAATTGCCTAGGTAAATAATAGAATTTATGGCTGTAGGTCGTCGGCATTAAATGATAATAATATAAAGCCTAATATTAAGGGGAAAGGGTTGGAACCAACAAAGCAAGTATACATCTCGTCCAACTGAGCCTTACTGTAAGTACCGTAATATAACTTACGGACCTTAGGTACATACAGTACCTTCGATTGGTTGGAGCTGTCTTATCAAACAAGGGTCATTCAGCCACTGTTCTAGCCACTCTTTGAAACGCTAAAGCCACACAGGCCATGCAGACTAATCCTGGGCTTCGTGTCTTGTATTCTATACCGCAGTACAAAATGATCCGATCCAACGAACTCCACGGATCTCCACGGCTGCTGGACCTGACAAATCCTAGGCTGATGCCCCAGCATCCCCTCGAAAGGTATAATATGATGGCAAGCGGACCAGGTCTAAAAGCCGTCCGGAGTTGACATCGAATTAATAACTGAAATTGATATATGAATGCATTGCACATCCATACTATGGCGGAATCAATCCCGAAGGCCACGTCGCAATGGACCGTTGCAGGCACGGACGGCCTGGCATCTCTCAAGTTGTCTGAGCAAGTACTACCCAAACTGGGAGATAACCAAGTCCTAGTGAAGCGCAAGTCTCCCATCTCGCCGTCGAGCATAATATAATTTTAACCAAACACCGCAGTCGAGGGCGCATCGCTGAACGTACGATAAACATTCATTCCTCACCTGCAGGGTTACCACTCGCTTATTAATTCGCAGTTTCGCGACCTAATTGTCTCCCGGGGCCAGTACCCGTACGGTTTCAAAGACAACGTAGTCCCGGGCTCCGACGGGGCCGGCACCGTGCTCGCTGTCGGGAAACACGTAACGCGGTTCGTGCCCGGTGACAAAGTCGTTACAATGCTGCTGCAGGCCCACATCGCCGGGCCGCCAACAGAGGCTAATACGTCGTGCCAGCTCGGCGCAACAGCCGACGGCACGTTTCGCGCTCTTGGGACGTTCGATGAACAGGGCCTTGTGAGAATGCCTGAGGGTCTGTCATTCACTGAAGCTGCCACGTTGAGCTGTGCCGGCCTGACGGCGTGGAATGCACTGTTTGGTGGTGGGCGGCCATTACGTGCTGGACAATGGCTGCTTACGCAAGGCACAGGGGGCGTGAGTTTGTTCGCGGTGCAGTTTGCGAAGACTGTTGGGGCCAGGGTTATCTCCACAACGAGTTCTGCCGAGAAAGCCGAAGTGCTTCGGAGGCTGGGCGCGGACCACGTTGTGAATTATCGTGAGACGGTCGCTTGGGGTGATGAAGCTAAACGGCTTACGGGGGGTGTGGGCGTAGATCTTGTGATTGATGTCACGGGGCCTTCAGGTTTGGAGCAGAGCGTGAAAAGTCTGAGGCTCGATGGAATTGTCGCCGTAGTTGGTGCCATTGCTGGGTTTGAGGGAAATGCGAAGGTGCCGACTATTCTCGACTCTTGGGTGAATCTGTTTACGAGTCGCGGTGTGTGGGTGGGGAATAGATTGCAGATGGAAGATATGTGTCGGGCCATTGAGGGGAATGTTGAGCGGCTTAAGCCTGTGCTTGATTCGAAGGTCTTCAAACTAGGGGAGTTGAAGGAGGCGTATGAGTATTTGGAGAGTGGGAGATACTTGGGGAAGGTTTGTGTTGAGATACCTTAATATTGAAACATGAATAACCTCAGATTCCTCGTAGGATAAGATTGACCAATTATGGCCATGGCAACTGAAGGTGAAGACAAGCGTTCTGGAATAAGATAGCCCTGGATTCCTATGATCTCTTTGTGCCAGGAGGGCGACGGGTTTTGATACTATAGACCATGTATTAGTACTTTGAATCAATCGCACTTCCAAGCACATGCTACAATAATATGTATCATTGCTTCAGTGTGCCTGACTTCTATAAGCACTCCAACATTTCGAGCGATCTGAAAGTCAACTTGATGCCATACCTATAATTAAAGAGGAACGTATAGACGTGCTTCCATCACGACATCTTTTCTTAGACTCTCGCTCTAAGCTACTCCACCTCGATGGCCGAATGGTGAAAACTCCTCGTCTCATTCACGCCGACTGTCATAGGAGTATACACTCTATCAGAGTAGGAGCGTGGCGAATTTGCTTCAATGGTAGGCTGGGAATATGCATGTGACGGCGAGTTCGGATAGGCCGTCTGCGATGGTGTGCCGTGCACTTCGTGAGGCCCTTTTCCGTAATAGTTCCTGCCATAAGCCCCTGGTCCCGCATTCTGTGTCTCGGCCCCGCCTTGAGCAGTGGTGCTATCTTTCCTTCCGTGGTGGCGCGCGAGAAACCACCCGAAAGTAAACAGTGCTAGGGCTCCCAGACCCGCGCCGACGCCAATACCTGCTCTCGCGCCAGTCGACAATCCCGAACTGGAAGGCGTTTTATTCGTCTCGGTACCGGCGGTAACACTAGTCGTCGTTGTTTCTATACTAGAAGCAGAATCGGTTGTCATCGTAGGCTTGGTAGAAGCTAGTGGGGTGCTACTAGTAGTAGGCGAAGAGACGACGGTATTGGACGAGACGGGGTTAATACTCGAAGAACTGAGTGTATTGGACAAGACAGAGGTACTCGAAGAACTGGGTGTACTGGACAAGACAGCGATACTTGAAGTCAAAGGTAAGCCCGCGCCTGGGTCGGCGATGATGAAGACGGACGAGGAGATCTGCTCGGATGTTGAGCTTGGCTCCACTCCACTGGGCAAGAATCGGAAGACCCAGATTCGAGTCTGGGAAAGTTCGGCTGCAGGAATCGTAACTGTCCAGGGTATTGACAGCACCGAAGCTACGTCCAAACCAGCTGGGCGAGCTGTTAGCATTCAATATCTTATGTCTAGTCACTTATCCCGGTTCGTTGAGAGCTCACAGGCGATTTTATGTTCTAGTAGGTTGCTGGAGGCGCTTGTGACCCAGAGATCGACCGAGGTTGGGTTACAGTCAGGACAATATTGAGGAAACCAGCCTTCAAGAGCTGATGTCCACTGGATCTTGTACGTTGTACCTAGCTGTAGAGTGGTCGATCGATCCGGGCTCTGGGGGAACGCCCAGTCATCCTGCACAGGACTTGCCATGCAAACGGGCGTCAACAAGAATAGAGCAACTGACGTGAGGAGTATCAACGCCATGATGGCGATAAAGAATGAAGCAGGCTAATTGTGACGATTAAAATAACCTAAATCTAATATCATGAAAGTCAAAATAAACTAATGCTGGGACAAGAGACTCCAGAAAGCGAGACAAAAGACAAGGGGGCTCCAAGTCTCGTGCAGGTTATATATCCCTGGAAGAGGGGTGGTAGGAGGAAGTGCTCGTATCAGAGAGTACTCTTGCCCTATGGATATTAATCACAGGACAGGGCCCATTTAGCCATGACATCGCCATCTCTCGATTCAAAGAAGGGTTACTTACATGATACATATCCCAAACTGCTGTACTTGTTTCATCTCGCGTATTATTAAATACCAATCGTTGACTTCTCTGCCCCCAATACAAGTCCTGGCCCCTATTGCTACTACGCACCTGAATTACTCGATACATATCGTATGCGGGGTAAAGGGGGTGGAATTAGAACGCAGAGTCCCTGCCCAGAGCAAGAGGTTCTATGGCGCTTAAAGCTACTCGGTATTTAACCCGGGTCAGCGTGTTAATGTCGTAAGTATGAAGCCTAGAATCGGTAGTAGCGAATTCAGCTGGCCGCGCAGCTTTGTTATATACGTCTCCCCCAGTTGGAAGCTGGAGTTATTAATTGACACTCATCCAAGTTAGCAGCGGGCTTTCTCAATGAGGCTTTACTAGGGTAAGCACGAAGGATTCCAGATAGGCAAGAAGAGGTATACCGATAAGCGCAAATAGATAAGGGCCACGAAATAAACTGTAATAGCAGGGTAGAACAAATCACCAGATGTCCTAGAAGGAGTGAACACGGAGTCATAATAAAGCGCGCCTTCAAGACAAGAATCTGATTTCTCTATACACATTATATGTATATCTTTATACCCTGCGCTTATCGGAGGGCTTTTTAACTCGTTGAACATACAAACATTCATAGCTAATAAGTTAAAGTTGATAGAAGTGATATCGGCGCGGTGATGGCGGCGGTAGGTGTATCGTAACCCTCAATCTGCTGCTTCATGCAGGCTACGAAGGTCCCATTGACGGTGATCTATGCAAGAGTCAGTCGGACAACAGGGGTATGACAAAAGTAAATAGGGGCAAAAAAGGAGGGCGGGGGAGGGTGGGATAGCGAGCCAGGGGCGCTCTATCGCGCACAGTTATTCTTCTAAGCCATTTAAATTCGGATGCGAAAGGCGAATCCGCTAACAGCCGAAGCGCGTAGAGTACTATTTTCAAGCTTTAAACCGTATTAGTACACAGGCCATTTAGAGAATGCCGCCTGTAACAATACATTGTTCATTTATTGCCCGCTGTTCCAAGTAACCCATGACTTTAATTTTACCAAATGATCGTCTGGGGCCAATGAATTGAAGTCGGTGCCGGTGGGGTTGGGGGCGGAGACGCGAGAGCGCTGAAGAGGTGAGGGAGCGGACAAGGAAAAGTAAGCCAGGGTATGCGTCACTGTTTCTCTAACCAACTATGTTTTGGCGAATCTGTGAGGATAGGCTCAACTCAACTGTGAGTCAAGCAATGGTAATTTTAGAAGCGTAGCTTACCCCAAACATGCGAGATGCAGCTTGGTGAAGGTTATCCAGTGCCAAGGATGATATTGTGGTCGGCGTCTGAGAGAGGTCAAAGGCGGTAGGTAGAGTAATAAAACGTGAAGGAGCCTGTCATTGGGCCGAGTTTAGTATGGAAGACTCCAATTCCACGATCCCCAAACCTCCAGCCAGCCCTGAAGGCTTCCATACCAACTCCTCAACATTTGTATGCGATATTTCAGCACTTTCTCCCCAGGCGATCTCGTATATAAAGATAGATTTACTGCACTCACAGTCTCTTCTACTACTTAAAATGAACCTGTTAGGCCCTTGACTTATAATTACAATTTGATAAGTAGACAAGAAGGGGTGTCAGTATCATGTAATTTTATGGAAAGGCTTTCAAAGACAACAAAATATCTGCTAAGCTAACCGGGAACGTACCTGAGCGACGTGCGGAAGCATGAACCCCGCGAGGGTGCACCAGGCCCCGAATTCCTCGACAGCGTAGAGAGGGACGGGCCGTCCATTTGGTTTTCGCGCGGATGGAGCTCCTTGCGCCACAGGACATGCGCTTCTATGATAAGGACTGGAACTTTATGGGCACCAAGATGACACTAGCGCCACTTCTCGAGTGCACTACTGGCATTGATGCGTGTTACCTAACGAGCGAGAAACACTATGGGACGGCTTGCATCGCTACCAAGATGAGCTGGATTTTGCATGGAAGATGCCTGACCGTGATGCCGGGACCAAGTTCATACGCGGGGCAGACCAAGACATCGTCTGGGAAGCCGGTGAATGGGGCCTCCTGGCTCCATCTCCCGACTGGTTTCGGGGTTCTGCGCAGGTGACGGCGGAGCGCCCTCCAGAGATCAAAAGGCCGCTTAAGGGCTTCGAAATGATGCAGGGCGGCGTAATTGCCCCTGTTCCGCTTGTGGGTACCAGGTTATGGGAAGTTCTTCTTGAATTCTTGGGAAACGTGACTTTAGTAGGTATATGTATCGCCTTGCCGATAATAATTAGACCATTCCAGACAAAGGCGGGGAGCAAGGGCCTTTGAATACCCATTAAAGTGTTGGCTACGAAATAAAGTGGGAGGGTTGATGCCGGTGAGGATCTATCTCCATGCGGTCTCGACGGGATATAAAAGGGTTCGCTGTGATGAATTCGGTCAAGGCGATCTAGGTGCTGATTCGAGATCATCACTAAGGATAGAAGAAGCTATCATATTCCAGCCGGAGGATGGATACCTAGATTAATGTCTCCGTGCGTAACGAGGGCTCTGGAAAGTATTTGTATTACTCATTGTCTGCAATGGAATTAAAGGGGGTACATAATAAAGCACCTGGCCCCTATTTAGCCGAGTGCGAAATTTGCAGGCCAGATAGCTAAATAGCGTCACTTCTTTCTATAACCACGTGAGAGTCTCGATTTCATAGCGATATTTGTGCACTATACGGGATCGAGTAAATACCTAAGCCGGAAGCTGAACCCTTGTGAGAAGCCTTCCACTGGTATGACGATTTTGTGACCCAGTCTCAACTGTGCACGACACTTGACTATTTTAGCTGTATATACATAACAATTTAGGATAAAATCACTATCTAACCGATCTGATCAGGAGTAAGCTCCTTCGCAGTCTTCAAAATCTCGTTTAGCGTGGCATTTCTCTGCGCAGCCGTGCCAAATTTGCCGTTCGATACCACCTTTTCCCCTGACGGCGACGAACTTTTATAGTTATCCGTTGGCTTGCGGTACGCCTCCCCCAGTCCTGCATCCTCTGGCCAGTAAGGTACCTCGTTTGGACGGTACTGGTACGGCATGCATTGGGCAAAGGTTACTTGGGGTAATGAGGTGAAGAAGTCATCGAACTTTGGCTCTAGCGCTTGCTCTAGACATGTAATCGTCAAGTTCGTCTGCACATCAACAGCACGCCTTTCAGGCTCCGGTTGCAGAAGCGACCATGGATTGCGGCATGTATCTACGGCGCAGGATTTTGCAGCAAGCAGCAGAGCGTTTAGGCGTGAGATGAGACGGCTCGTCGCCTCGTCCTTGTCCGCGTTAAGCGCGAGATTTGTGAGCTCGCCGGGGTCCGACTCCGTATCGTACAACTCCGCCTCCCCGGTGCACCATTTTGAGTACAAGTACGTCCCGCCATCAGGGCGCACGATGCGCAGCGTCTTGTAGCTGTTATTAGGGTGCGCGATGACGCCCCAGGGCGTCTCTTCTTCGCCTCTGCCCCAGTACTCGACATTGATTACCTCGTGCCCGCCTCCGTTGATGGGGCACTGTGTAGGCTCCGTTTCCGGATTTTCCCAGTTATCCAGCAGACTGCGCCCGTCGAGAAATGGCGGGTAGGCCTCGTTCTCGGGTGTTAGACCTGCGATGTCGAGGAACGTTGGTGCGAGGTCGAGATGCGCCCCGGGCAGATTGGATGTTTTGTTTGCTGGTACACCGGGTCCGCGCACAATGAATGGCACGTTTGAGTCCTCACGGTAATGAAGTGACTTACCTGCTGCGACGCGGTGATTTCCAATGTGCCATCCATTATCACTTGTAAAGATCACATATGTGTTGTCGAGTATGCCCTTCTCCTTAAGCTTCGCAATGATATCTTCCACGATGTCGTCTACGCCAAGTAGTGACTGTGCTCGCGCCCGGTAGAGTCCGTCTAGCTTTTCGATCGTGGTGTCGTTTAGTAGCGCTTGATTCTTGACCCATGATGCTTTCTGTTGTTGGTACGCGTCGACCGGGTTCCAGTTTACCGCACGAGGCGCTTTAAGACCGGGAAACTCATTCTCGTAGCGAACAGGCGGGACAGGCCACTTTCCAGCGCCTAACTCCACGTGAGGGGTAGTCGGAGCTACGCCGAGGAAAAACGGGGTGTTCTGATCAGCCAAATTCTCAATTCGGTCAACTCTTATACCAGTATTAGTATGTCAGGTTAGTTCATTTAGCGCCGATTTCGGATCCTTCGACTTACGCCATAGCACGAATAACATCAGACTGATGGTATCCAGGATACGAAATGGGTGTCTGCCCATTGAGCGACATGACAACATTATTGTACTCGTAGGTATAATCATCCACCTACGTAAAACTATCAGCATTCGTGAGTGTCCGGGGCATGGATTTAGGGTGACATACGGCGGTTTGAGTATTTGTCCAACCTCCCGGCGGTTTATCATAATTTGCGGTATTATAGCCATTCATTATCTTGCCGATATCTGGAGCAGCGTATACCACAAGCAAAGCAAAGCAAAAACGCGCTTTATTTGGCTTTGTTTGACTTGAGTTAATAAATCAGCTTTTTTTTTGTCTTGAGGTAAATCTTTTATTTGATTTGACTTAATTAATTAATAAGTAAATTAAGTAAGTGGGTTTTGATTTTAACAGCTTTTTTAGCCTTAAGTGCCTTTGTATGCTTTTGTACATATTTAAGTGCCTTTGTATGCTTTTAAGTGTTTTTATATGCCTTTGCGTGTATTCGAGTGCCTTTGTATGCCTTCGCGTGTATTCGAGTGCCTTCGTATGCCTTTGCGTGTATTTGAGTGCCTTTGTATGCTTTTGCGTGTATTCAAGTGCCTTTGTATGCCTTTGTGTATATTTAACTGCTTTTTATATATATTTAACTACTTTTGTATACCTTTATGTGTATTTAACTACTTTTATATACCTTTAAATACCTTTGTATGTTTTTATATGTATTTTAAGTGTTTTTATATACTTTTNATATATATTTTAACTACTTTTTATATATATTTAAATACTTTTTATATACTTTTAACTATTTTTATATATTTTATATTACTGTTTATAGATTTTTTATTATTTTTAATTTAGTATTAAAAATATTAGATTATTTTTAATATATTAGTATTAAAGCGTAAATGTTATAAGGTTATTATAAGTTTAACTTTATTAAATATTTTTTATATTTTATTAATATAATAAATATAAAAAGTATATTAAAATAACCGGAAAATAAAAAAACTACTTTTATATTTTACTATTAACTAATAAAATTATAGTTATATTATATATAGCTAGTTTTTATATTTAAATAATGTTTAAATTTATTTTTAAAAAATAAGCTTTTTTATTTAAATTAAAACTATTATATATTTTACTTATAAGTTTTTAAAATATAAATATAGCTATAAAAATAACAATAATAATTTTTAAAGCTATTTAGTTAATATAATATTTTTTTTTTAATAAATAATAATTTATATTTTAATTTTATTAGTTTTTGTAGGGGTTTTTTAAAAGCTTTTAAGCTTTATATTTAAATAAAGGACTATTGCTATTTAATATATAAATATTATATTAAATAGATTATAATATTTTTATAGTTTTATTAGTATATTTATTAATACTATTTTATTTTTTAATATTATTAACTATACTTTATAAATAGCTTTATAAAACGATTTATTATATATATAAAGTTTTAGGTACGTTAAAAATAACTATTTAAAAAGCTTGCTTAAAATATTTATTTAATTTAATAAAATATAGGCTAAACTAAGGGTAAATTAGTAAGCTAATTTTTAAAATCTTAAAAAAAGTATAAAAATAATATAAATAAAAGTTAGTAAAAAGTTTTATAATATAAGTTTTTATTAAATATACTTTATAAAAAATCTAAAAAAATTAACAAAATTATTTACAAATATTTATAAATAATTATAAACAATAAAAAATATTTGCTTTATTTAAGCAAATAATTTAAAATTATTATTTTGTTTTGCTTGGTTAAGTTATTTATAAGTTAAGTTAAGTATTACTTAACTTATGGTATACGCTGGCTACTAGGGGCACCAGAATCCGAATAACGGCATTGTCCCATCTCTTGTAAAGGAGCGGTTGTTGTTATCGAAAACAGACATAGACAAGGGGTATTAGCGATGGCGAGGCTGTCGCGTGGCCGGATACTGCGGTGCTCAGCGTCAACCTAGGACATCCCGGGTGATCTCATCCACCCCCAACGCGTGCTGCTCGCAGCTGTAATGGAGCACTTCTTCGTGGATAACATGGACAAATTAATATAAAGGCCTCGGATATGCAACTTTTTGTGGTACCTTAGTTTTTTGCTTGTGGATCGTGACGGTCCGGAGTACCTGCCTTGATAATACGTAGTCTACCTCCCCGATTATGAATTACGTGCATGTTATAGTTTAACAACTACGAACGTGAGAAGTAGCCAGAGTCTTCGTGTTGGAAATGGAAAGCGCGTATAACAGACAACCCAATACCATCACTGAACATAGCATCTCTCACAGTCTCCCAATCCCCTTGTCCCATCTCTACTTCATCCATATTCACACCAGTCTAGTTAATTCTGTTTTTGCGCAACCAACTAGTATTATGGTACTGCATCGTAAGTTCTCTATCAACACCGTAAGCGTCGGCGTTATGCTTAGCTGATATCTACCAAAAGGGCAAGATATATTCCCCATGGACGACCCAGGCCCAAGTCCATCCCAGCGACCGCCCCAGCAGCTATCCACCACTGAGTATTGTTCAGAGGACGAAGATCAACCGCGCGAGGTCCTTAACACCAAAGGCCTCTTCTTATTCGGTGATTCCTCCGCGAATGTAGTATCAACGCTACCTGAAATCTTATCAAGATTCCCAAAATTGGATTTACCTATTCTCCGCCCCGATCCAAGTCCGATTGCCCTCCGAGACGCTCTGTTCAAAATGTCTTTCGATCGACCGTCCGGTGGTCGAGGATGGACTCTAACCCGCTATGACGACGGAAGGGCTGTGCATGACATGTTCGCCCCGCGGAATGTGAATACAGTAGGGCCATTCTATAACAGGCGGTTTTGTCTTCGCCGTCGTTTCGCCCAAACACCATTACAACTTAAAACAATGTTAATCTATACCGATGGGTATTGTCAACTTGGCCCCAGCAGTGGAGGTTGCGCCTTCAGGTTCAGCGATTATCCCGATGGTACTGTGGCTTTCCGTTTAGAGGATACGGGACCGTATGGAGCCCACTATGAACCAACATATTCGCGTGCATCTTTCCGTGCCGTCCTTGCAGCGCTTAATTTCCAGGTCAGTATTTAGGAGTTTCTTATAATATCTCCCCTCAGATCTATTTCGGATCAATAAGTCTCTTCAATCTCTCTCTAAACTTTGATCTCATCCCCTGTAATTAAACGGCAATTTACTGATGGGGAGAGAGTCCTAAAGGATTGGTACCGCGAGGGCTGGGCGCGTGTGGTAGTCGCAATCCCTTTCCCCTGGATTGATTCGATTATGCGGAATGAGAAGAGCCCCATTCCAGACCTCCGGAACGAGATGATTGGAACTCTGAGAAGATTCGCCAGCAATGGATGCGAAGTATCTTTCGCGGAATTCAAGCGGAACCGTTGCCCTTGGACGGCACCTGAGTCTTTTGCAAGTCGTGCGAGTCAGATAATGGAGAAACCGATGTGGTATCAGACACGCGTAACGAATCAGGTCATGTTCGACAGCAACTTATCTGTGTAGGTGTCTTGTATTTGTAGTAAAGAACACCTACGTGCGTGCATCATGGGCTGGGATTGGGAGGACTGGCTGTCGGCGTCATACTCCGATGAGACAGCTCTTATAGGGAAACTAGCCTCTGGATGATTCACGGGGAATGGAGGGTATAAACCATGAGCGGTAATGACAGGAAATTAATTCATACTTTCGCCTCAGCAGGAAAGGTCTAGCTATCTTCGTTGTGATCGAGTAGCCTGGGTCTTAGTGCTGGTCTCTATTGTGCCGGATATCTGGAATCTAGAGCCGATACAATTAAGACCAAGGCCTGCATATCATACATAGCGGGTTTAATTCATCTAGCGTGACGAAATTGTCATATTATACGTTGTACATGTCTAGGTGCCGTTCATTATGTTTACGAGCTGACACCTAAATTGTATTAGATAATAATTAATATTAAATCAAAACTAGAGACCTAGAAACGTGGAAACTCCTTAGTGGGGGAAAAGGGCGCAAATAGGTAACAGACTGGCAGCAAAAGAGACTGATGTTCTGGACTTTGTTAATGTCGCCTTTCTTGGCTGTTGCTTGAAACTCAGGATCGTAGTTCTCCATACACACTGCGACCATCTTCTCCTTGGTCATACCATCCTGGTAGGTATACTTGCCGTGGTAGATACCGTCGGTGTTGATCGAATCATTATCACAGAAAATTATCTCACCCTCAACCATCTCTGGGAAGCCGGGAAGGATTTCGGTCAATGTTTCCTCATTGGAAACAGGTTTCTGGGACTGTAGGTGAACAGCGGCGAAGTTGATATATTAAACCATAGTTTATATGCTGTAACGGTGTTTTAGCGTGAGTATCCATGATAAACTAGACATAGGCCAAAGTTAGGTTATTGAAACAAGCTTTAAAGGTAAGACGTGATCTTGAAATGGATTATGATTGTATTTGATATCTACACCAATCTCAGGTCATAATGGTTAAACGTCTTAAAGCTCATTATACGATCAAGAAATACTTTCCATTTATGTTACTTATTTCGACTCATTGGTTGCCGAGGATGTCCGGTCAGCAACCGTGTCAACTTCTGCATAAGGCCTCACTATTAATGCGTCCCTATTCGAATCGTCCTCGAGAGAATGATCTTTGGCGTCATGCTTTCGTTTCCTCAATCTCTTAAAGCCGTTTCGGAACCAGAAGGCCGACTGATGTGCAAACTTAGATACCCGCTTCTCAAGATGTCCTGGTGTGAAGGAGTCATATGATGGAGTGCTTCTAGATCTGTTGGCGATGCTTCCAATGACGTTAGCGGACAATTTATGTAGTTTAGAGTCGTCAGTCTGTGAGAGGCTGTCTCTCGTTGAAGCTTTCTCAATTGTCTCCGCGATCGACGTGGGCCGTTCTGTAAGGAGCATGTCGCTCGGAGGTTTTTGCAGTGGGTGACTGATATTGTCCAATTCGGTAGCGACCCTTACACCAGAGATACCGGAAGAAAACTTTTCAATATCCGAAAAGAGCTTCTCGGCCGTCAACATCAAAGCGAACGGCTCTCCGTCGTAGATAGCAATGATGACCCCACATAAAGCATGATTGTGGAAAACCCACGATCCCGACAGGCCCGGACCTAAGCCTCGATTAGTTATGCTAGAAACTTAAAATTGCCAGTTATTTAAGCCACTTACATGCGGTTTCTGATAGTTGCACTTTCTTGGTTTGGAACATCACGCCATTTACGAAGAAAGGGATAACATCTGGGAGCATCTCAACTGCCTGGGGTGCTTTCGACTTGACGCTCATCGTCATTCCAGAAATTTTAGCCGAGGACATGGTCGCGTCTGAAATGTGTGAGTTAGCTCTCACCTTTTCTGTCGCCTTTGTCATCGTCGGGGTACCGCCAGGAACCGTTCGGGTGTCAACAGAGAGAAGCAGGAAATCAGTATCGATATAGTTTGCCCTGACCTCGAAAGAGCCTTCACCGGCGGGAGATGCCTGAGAGACAAAGTTTATGTTGCCCGGAAACAATGTGGCAGATTCCCACTTCGTAACAAGATTAATCTCGGTACTAATGAAACCATCTTTAATTATCGTGTCGAGTTCCTCAAGATGTGTCTTGTCCTTCAATTCAACATCTTTCATTTCCATAAATTCTGTTACTTCTGTTGCATCTGTTATCTCGATTTCCTCAAGATGGGCCTCATCCTCTGAGTCAGTATCCTTCGTTGCCATGGTTTCTGTCTCTTCTATTAGAGAAGTCGTCTCCTCTCCCTCAAGACGTCTCTCGTCCTCTAAGCGAATATCTTTCATTGCTATTACCACGGTTGCCGGCTGTTTTGTTTTAGAATTTGTGGATTCGTGGCCCGGCTGTTGTTGGATCCAGTACTCAAGAAGACCATGGCCAGTAGTTACCGCAGCAAGTTGAGGCCCAGTTGGTAGGTCGACAATGATATAACCTCCGATACGACAAAGTCTCTGGTGCAACACTTCGGCGTCATCGCCTTCGGTAATTGTAATGCAACATAGCACTCCATGACTAGGTAACATTTCCGATTGCTCTACATGGACATGGACCTTCCTCTGAAGTCGGCCGTTGGGAGTATCGGTCCAGAACGGTGTCCCATGATTGAAGTCCAGCCCTGACAATCCCGAATATAGTTCAGCAGAAGCAAGACGCAAGCCACTGCGAACGTAAACAGGCGAGTAGTATGCCGAACCAAGCCAGGCCAGCTGGTCCAATCGACGCCGAACAGCTTTGTACGTCGACTTCTCACCACAGGTAATCCAAACCGAGGGCTGTAGTGTAATCTTCGTGCTACCTTCTTCTCTCTCGCCTGCCATACGAAGTTCAATGGTGGCGAGACTCATGTGAGAGCTGGATCCCGCCCTGGCAAACTTTCTGCCAAGTCTACCCATTATAGGCTCTAGATCTGGCTGCAACCTGTCCAGTGTCGCCCTTGCAGTTTTGAACATTTCCGGGTCGACGATTTCGTGGTGGGATGTAGAGAAATACACGCTTTCCCCGCCATCAAAAATAGACTTAGAAGGATATTCGACGTCGATTTGCACCAGATCTGGATTGCTGCCAGGTTCAGGACCAGAGACTTTACCTTCGTCGGCGATATCCGCACCAGTGCAATCTGCCTTCTCGTGGACAATCGATTTATGAGAACCATTGTCGTCGATTACTGTTCCTCCCTCTGCTACCAGATCGGTCACTTTATCATCAACTTTAGTGTTAGGAAACTCTTCTGGTTGCCCTTGCGACTTCGGACTGGCGTCACGACTTGGTTCTGGCTGTGAAATTTGGGCAGATGTTGGCAAGGGAACTGAATCAGATAGAGGAGACCTCTCAATAGGGTCCCAGCCCATATTAACAGCATTTGCTATTATGATGGGCATAGGTGCAGATGATCCGAGGGGGGCTAATTCATCCAAATCTTCCGACGCATTGTCTCGAGAGAGTGTACCGGGAAAAGCTGTCTCATCCGACGCACTCTGAGTTGCTCTATATAAAGATGTTATTACCTCATGATTAGTAGTATAGTATGAGACAACAGTCAGCCGAGATACTAACCTCGCGTGCTCAGGCGGTGGTGAGGCTACCTTATGCAGTCTCGACCTCCAAGCTTTGAGGGACACCGACTTCGTCGCGGCCTTCCACCTAATGTTAACCGTCTTAGCAGAGTCCCGGAAAATTCTCCGCAGCCCTTTTAAACGAGGCCAGTCTTCCAACAAAAGATCGGGGGCAGAGCGTTCCTGAGAGAAGCTAGATGATGTTGTCATCCACTCCTCCCCACCACTGCGCGACATGGCGATAGATTTTCATTCAGAAATTCATGAACCGTCTCGATATTTCGTTATAGTCAGGTCGAGCTTGGGTTATGTCTAGGAAGGGATGAGATATAGGAGAAGTAAAGAAAGCAACCCAATGCTAAGGGTACTAAGTAGGAAGTACGCGCATGGGCCCGCCAAGAACCTTTGGGGTAAGCTTTTATATAATCTTCCCATAGAACGTGTAAACCAGGTATTTTTATCTCGGTCCAATCCCCGTTGTCTCCATCACCCACCAAAAGGTGTTAGTGGTGCCAGCAAGGTAGAACCCCATCACCGGCTGTGTACGGTAAGGCATATTCATTCCAATCGGCCATGCTGCTCCTAATATAATCCCCCCTCGATTGCCATCATTTCGGTTCCATGGTTCGTATATAACAGCTGCAGACTGCCAAGCGCCCACCTTGACTACACTCTATATTATGTGACGATCCCGGTATTACTGCATTCTTCGTATGGAATCCTCTCAAATTCTGTAAGCGCTCGCGAGGAAGAGAAGATCGCTGTGCTGCAAAAGCTGTGGCCGGGCATTACAAAACAGCAGTATCAAGATGACCAATAGACAAGATTCTTCCAATACATGGATTTGGAACTCACTAAACTTAGGGACAACAATTCTTTATTCTCCATTGGGGGCCGTTCAGAAGCTCTTCAGCTAATTGAAATCCTGCGGCTCAATAAATCTCATCCCAAAGCAACACTTTCGGGGATAGTCGTGCCTCGTAATACATCCCAAGCCCAGACCGAATTAGGAGCCATTCATAGATCCCTGGAATTGGCCGCCAGGTTGTGGCTTACAATCAATATCGATTCATTCCAGCTCACCTCCTACTTGGCGCACATACAATTCAGGAGCATTGCCTGGCAAGATAGAGATTCTCTAAGAGGAATCATTTCTGCCTACTTCAAACCGAAATCTATACCTACGCTAGAGGGGAGGATTCGACCAATCCTAACGATGGCATACTTGGAGGCACGCCATGGTTTTCAAGTCAGATGGACGCATAATCTTGCGGAGCACCTCATCATCGATTGGAAATATAGGACTGTCACTGTGTATGAGCACCTAATTTGCCTGTGGAATCACCTTGAAGGTGGAGGGGTGCAGGTCATCCCGAGGATAATTCTCGAGGAAGCGATAGACACGCTTAATCTCTTGTTCCCATCTGAGAGCAAAGAGACACAAGACTATCTTCGCAAACACGGTCGAACATTTTGGAAGCTTGGGTACTGCAAAGGGAAGAGAGCCCTTGACGTTGGCAGATACTCCTACTGGCAAGACAGCGTGCAACAACTCATGGACGTTATTGAGGAGCCTACAACAGGGTTTCGGCAGTTCCGATTGGACAAGGAGAGAAAGAATATGCTTGAATTTGCCACTTTTTGGACAGCTGCAGTCGTAGCGGTCTTGACCGTCCTAAGCATCGGGTTCGGTACGGTGGCCACTGTTTACACGATTAAGCAGTATAAGATATCTGTTGCGATGTATGACTTACAGCTAGCTCAAACTTGTGCAAGTCAAGGCACTTTTCTACCGCATTACTGTTCATAGAATATTATTGAATAGGAATATCACACAATGGAATTACACGCACCGAGGGACTAGATCCGACCTGAATCCTCATACATACTAGCCCGCAAACTACCCGATCGTCCAAGACAGATCACAGACGACCAAGAAAGATAATGAGAAAATAGGTAGACATATAGCCTCGTTGCAAATCAGACATAGGGCATCGAATAGGGGCTAATCAGAGTACTCATTACCAAAAAGCTCAACTGACGACGTTCCACCATCGTCCAAAACGAGTACTACATAACGATACCCCAGGAACCAACGGGAGTCAAAATGCGCTCCTATCCTATCCTATCCTATCCCTAACCCAGCTCGGCTTCCAAATCTGCCCTGTCTTAATTACGCGTCAAGATCAACAGTCTCAAGCTCAAGCGTCGGCAGATGCGCCATGTGGACCTTGGCGCTCGCAAACGGGACAAAGCGGGCAGCAAACGGCTTTCCCTTCGCCTGAGGATCCAAAGGCGGGTCAGTAGGGGTGTCGAACGCGACGGGCCAATCGATCTCGACGGCAGCGACGCGGAGCTCGAGGGGCGGGGCGCCGAAGGCCCAGATGGGGTCCGGCAAGGGGGCGTCGTCACCACTTCTTCCGGCAGAGGCGACGACCTTGATCTGCGAGGGATCGATGGCGACGTTCCAGAGGTCCGTGGTCTCGACGACGTGGTCGCGGGTGCGCGCCGTCGTGCTAGCGGGGTCGATAATCCCCATGTTGTACGCGACGGGCTCGCGCGTCGTCTCGTTGAAGTCGAGGGCCAGGCTGTAGAGGAGCGGCCCGTAGTACACGGCCGCGGTGTTGTTGGCGCGCTCCACGATGCGCGGCTCCGTCTGGAGATTTACCGTGATGGTGCTCTCGCCCTTCGGGACGTGGAATTTGTGGAGTCCCGTGTTCGCGAGGTACAGGGCGGCGGCGCCCGGCGACGGCCCCCTTACGCTGCTTGACGAGTTGGCCCACCCGGGAATCCGCACGTAGAATGTGAAATCGTCGTCGGCGGATAGTGAGTAGCTCAGGTCCATGCCTAACGGGTAGTTGGTGTCGACGGAGATGGTGACTTCGTTGTCGTCGCCTAAGTTGGTGGAGACGCTTCCCGGGGAGAGGAATACGTGGGCGAGGCCGCCGTCCTCTGTGCCGACGAAGGAATTGGCCAGGAACTTTGGGTAGCCTTGCGGATGGTTCACAGCGCAGCAGGGCTGGTTAACTTATTTAGCAACCCTTTCCGGACAATTAACCAGGTATAATTAGCACTCACATAGTCTGGCTCTAAACCGAACACATTCCCATAGCTTCCTACGTTATCCCACATGTCAGGATGTACCGTGAGATTTCTCGACCACGGCTACGCAGCGTGAGTTATTGATTCTATAATATTCATAGAACAAATATCTTACCTGATTTTCTTGTTGGACGTATTGATGGGACCACCAGTCGGACCAGATCTGCCCCGGAAAGGCGTTAAAGGCGGTCAGCTCCGCCCAATCAGCAATATCATTATCTGCCAAGTATTGATATATCCAAGCAAGCGAAAACATGAGTTCCGTGGTGGTGCATAGCTCGGCTCCTCTGCTGGGATTGTTATCCGTCATCGCTTCGTCACCGATGATGGTTCCGGCCAGAGACGTGTGATATTTTCCCACGAGGTCGATTGCTGTTCTGGTCTGGGTTTTCAGTGCCTCGTCGTGAGATGTACGATATATAGCCAGAGGAAACCGAATGGCTATTTTATATTAACATACGGTTTATCCATCAGTGGCAGATATACTATATGGTCGTTCTTACCTTCTGCCAAATTCACACCGTGGGTGAATAGCCACGGGTAAGATTGGCTCCTCGGGGCGTATACAACCTCTGGAAATACTCCCTCCACAAAGAAGTTCCTCCAATCAACACCGAACTAAATGTCCAAGGTCAGTTATAGAAATAACTAGATTCGAGTATATGTCGTGGACCAGCATTCATCGTAGTTCTAAACTTGAACTCTCGAATTGCCGCTATTGTGAAGTGAAAGGGTGTCGATTAGGATCTGTTGATTACATACTGTTGTGCTGCCCTGAATCATGAGTTCCATGGTTTCCCAGATCAATTCTGAGTTGTTCTTGGGGTAGTTCTCGTAGAGCCATTGCAGTGAAATATGCACTGCAGCGCATAGCGTTAGCTACCAGCATTTTGAGGGTCGGGATATCAGAAAAGCTGAACGCTTCCAATACGTGGTTTTGTTTGAAAGTGGGCTTTTATGCTCTTAAAGTGGCCTGAATAACAGGAAGCGAGTTTGAATATTACTTGCTTTCGTGAGCCCTTGCCGGTCCCCACCCAGACCCGTCGAAAACATCGCCTGGCTTCGGGACGAGACCTGTAAAGTTATTTTGAAGCATACTATGAACGAGTTCGATGTATCGGTGCATGGCGTCGACTATTCTGTCCGTCTCAGAAGAATCTGCCTGGGCATATTGCTGAAGAATGATGTCAGCAAGTTGCTCGTGAAGTCTCCATATAGTCGACTAATGTCGTGCAGATCTGTGAACAGCATTGAAATATGCAATCCTTCTCCATGCAATATTTCTCGGGGAGATGATTCGCGGAGAAATAGTACCAGACTGAGGCAGACATACCATCAACCCAAGCATAATATAGCATCGTCCCCATAATCCTCTGGTTTGTGGCGTTGTCTCCGGGCCAAGCCATCCGTCATCTTGTTGATGGCCAAGGATATAATCCAAGAATGCTTTAACCTGGTCCTTTAACCTCGTATCATCAAGGCTGAAGGCGAGAGGAACGAGTCCGTTGAACCAATAGGGCGCAGATTCATGGAGATCGGAGTACTCTGTATTGCCACCGAGCCATTTTGAATCCTTCACGAAACGGTAGAAATAAAACAAGTTGCCCGCAAGTCCGGCAGCTGAGGTCTCCAACTGTTCCCGGAGCCACCCTTGAGGCTTGACTGACCCGAGAGGCAGGGCCTGGTATACTGGCTGTACGACTAGTTTTTTGTTAAGCTGGATCCCGCGACTCGATTCATGACATCACTCACGTTCATTGCTGTCCCTAGCCTTCACAGGCTCTGGGAATTGAGGGCGAGCGACGGCGTTCGTGCTTAGGAGAGCCAGCACGGCCGCAAGGGCTCTCGTTACACCGATTGAGGTAATCATCTGCAAGGCAATGATATCCAAAAATATAAATGAGGAAGTAACCTAATAATTAGACCTCTTTTATTGAGATTTTAATGAAACCGAGAAAAAAGCAATAGTAGTGGAAGATCATTGCTCCATCATTGAGACAATATCCGGAATAATACGACCAATCCCGATGGCACTGTGATTGGACGCTTGCTGCCGGTGAAGAGAAACAGCTATAATATATATAAGAGCTCTAGATCGCAGAGACGCAGAGATTAATTGCTCTTTCCCACTTGTACATGACGGGACGGGTCTTGACATAACATGCAAGCCCAAGCTTATTACTGACCAGGTGTTCCCCCGCGCGTTATCGCCGGTGTCTCTTGCCAACACATCAACTCGCTGCTGTCACTTGATTCGACTGGAGATAACCTGAAGCCGTGTAACATTGTGCATATGCAGAATGACAAGGTGAAGCCATGTTTCCCCCGCCCTTCTCGATATCATCCGCAATTAAGATGCATCTCCCCCCTCAATATGATGGTCAAATGATCCGGTCAGTCGCAGTTCTGCACGTGACTTATCACATTCCATTGTAATTTTGTCAGTAGAAACCCTGTAGATAGTATAATATTAAATGTTGAGCTCAGATATAAAAACATAGGTCACGCTAGAGAAACTAGGTAAGTACGAACTAATTCATCTTCATTTATATATAAAAGATGTACGTTTCAAAGAATTGAAAAAGCATTTTTTCGTTTGTAAAAGATTTANTATAAAATTTTACTAAAGCAGCATCTTGTATGCTGTCCGTCATGTACCTACATTATCCTTAGTCCTAAGATGAATCTAGTAGGTATAGCTCCTAATAGAGTTCTCGTAAGATTCATATTAGGATCATTAAGATCTATTAACGCTATATCGGAATATAAAGGGCCATTTTCATGTGCTCATATCTAGATAACTAATTTTATAGGTACAAATTGGATTTTCATTTTGAGACCTTCTATTATTTTATAGCATCATTAGCTAGAGTTACTAATAGTCTCGCTAATTCAGCTAATAATCCTAAAGCTATAAGGTATTTAATCCACTCATCTATATCATTTATTTCAGGCATAGGTATAGGTTGAGGTTTAGATATAGTAGGTTCACAAAAAAAAAGGTATTTAATCCCCTCCTTTATATCATCTATTTCAGGAAAAAGTATAGGTATACTAGGTATACTTAAAAGAAGGAAAGAGGAAGAGTAAGAGTAAGATGTAACTGGTTGGTCCTTTTTATTAGAATCCTCTCTGTATTTGAAAACAACCGAAAGCACCACATATTAAAAGTAACACTAAATCAAAATTACCCTGAGTAGAGTACAAAACTAAAATATAAGCAATTAAACCAACTAAAATAAATAAAGCATATGTAGTTACTATACCAGTACTTAATGATGAAATGTTTTTACTGAATTTTATTAATCCTTGCTCCAGACCTCATGGCCCCAATAACTCAATACTTCCTTTATCTAGTACTTTAGTTGTTTGTCCACCTAATCTTAAAACTAGATTAGTAATATACTTATTATAAATCATTTCTACTAAAAACCTTTGATTAAAAAACCCGAAAATGTTGTAACCTAATCTTGAAAATTTAAAATTAATTAAGGATTCAGATAAAAATTCAGAGAAAATAATCGCTAAAATACTAAATGTAATAGTGAAAATTAGAGGTAATAACTTAAACAATACAGGTACTGCAAATTCAGTATCTAACATTATTTCATGAACAGGATGAATAAAAATACTATTATCTATAAAGAAACTTGAACCTAAACCTATAAAAATATCTTTAGTTATATAACCAAAGAATATTGAAAATATAGCTAATATAACTAAAGGTAAACTTAAAAATAAATCACCTTCATGAGCATGTTTATAATATGCTTTAGATCCATTTAACCCTCCACCCTCCCCGCTAGCCCTGGTTGCCTAGGCTAGCTACTACTGGATCTAAATACATAACCCGATACCTTTAGAAATAGCCTAGCGCACACTTACGCCAGCTTGCTGGCTCAAGGAGTGTGCTAGGCGTCCCGGGCTCGCCAGGAGGCGAGCCCGGGCCGGAAAAAAAGATTGAAATTTTTCTTAGTGTATATTTATTTTTAAAAGGTACAGTTTGTTTATTTTTAAAATACATCGAAATACTACCCTTAGCTACACCCAGAGCTTCCGCGGCTAAGGTTATAGAAGGATAAATATTAGTTGTATTACTTTCTAAATTAGTAACTTCAATAACCATACGATTAGGTTTGATATAGTCTACATTCTTTTCTGTTCTAGAAACAAAATATCCGCTTATTGTAGGAAGAGTACCTTCGATATGATTAGGATTATTTAAAACATAGTTTAATGAAGAACGACTTACTTCTAAAAACTCCGCAGCTTCCTTAATAGTAGGGAACTCTTTTATAATACTAGAGTCATTGACGCTAGTTAATATAATAGCCTGCGGTTTATTTAAGAACTCTGTAGAGTCTTTACCTTCAAGGTTAACTGGGTTAAAATCATATCCATTATAAGAAAGATTCTTATCTAAGCAATTTTTTTATTGTTGGTCTAGATACACCTAAGAACTCCGCAGCTTTTGTCATTGAAGGGTAAGTAAGGACCTCTCCTGTAGCTGTATTAGTAAGTTGAATCCCCTTATTTCGATAACTATTAGAGCTGAAATTAGCTAATTGGTCAGGAGAAAAGCTTCATTCCTTACGACTAGATGACATAAGCTCTTTACTAGCTTCAGTATGACGATACCCACGCGAACTACCTGCATATGTTAAAATATTATAATCAGGTTTAAGAGTATCAAGATAATATTGCTCCCTTAGCATTAGATCATTGACAGGGCAATACTCTAAAATTTTTAAGTTAAAGTTAGCATGACCGTATTTCTCTAATGCTTTGTATATGATAGAACCTCTAGGATTTTTTAGATTATTACTATCAAAATAATCCATAATCCTTTTTCTTAAATCCTGAGAAGAACCTACATAGATTTTTCCCGTTATTTGGTTTTCTCAAAGGTATACCCCGGAACGTCCTTTGTTATCCTCATAAATAGATTTTTTATCTTTATCTGGGTTAGAGTATGTTATAACCGGTGATATTGAAGATGTACTGTATTTTACTGAGTGGTTATTACTACAAATCCGTAGCCGGAGGCTACTGAATCCTGTATAACTGTTTAAAGGTAAAATGCTAGATTTAAGATAGATTAGGGGAAGAACCGAAGCATGTAAGCTCTTATTTACTCGAAGTCTCCTGCACGAGCCCTGTATAGACCTTAGGTTTGGAATCTTTGGCGGACGAAACTGATTTGCTATCACTTAAACTAATTAATGTAAAGAAAGCCAATGTTAATAGCATAATAAGTTCGCTGGCTCTTAGGTAGGCTCCCTCTTCACCTGAGTTAAGAGTAAATGTACCTAGATAAGCCATAAGTATGTAACTGATTAATCCTATTAAAATATATAAAGCGTAACTTGTAACCACGCTAGTACTTAGGCTACTTATACTTTTACTTAATTTAATTAAAGCTTTTTCTAAACCTCAAGGTCCTATTAACTCAATACTTCCTCTATCTAATACCTTTGTAGTTTGACCTCCAAGATGTAACACTAATCCAGTAATATACTTATTGTATAACATCTCGATTAAGAATCTTTGATTAAAGAAACCGAAAAGATAGTAACCGAATTTAGAGAATTTAAAGCTAATTAAAGGTTCAGGTAAAAATTCTGAGGTAATAATGGCTAACATGCTAAATAAAACTGTAAATAATAAAGGTAAAAGTTTAAATAATGTAGGAACAGCAAATTCAGTGTCAATTAATATCTCATGTATAGGGTGAATAAAAATAGAATTATCTATAAAGAATCCAGAACCTAAACCTATGAAAATATCCTTAGTAATATATCCAAAAAAAAATAGAAAACAAAGCTAACACTACTAGAGGTAAACTTAAAAACAGATCTCCCTCGTGTGCTTTAATATAACTAATTTTAGGACCAGACGCCGGACTTAAGAAAGTTAAATAAAGAACCTTTACTGAATAAAGAGTAGTAAATATAGCACCTATTACGGCTATAACATATACAGCTATACTACTAAAGTAATATTGACCAAAAGCAGACTCTAATATAAAATCTTTACTATAAAATCCAGTCATAAAAGGAAAGGCTACTAAACTAAGACTAGCAATAAGTATAACAGAATATGTTAAGGGTAAAAATGAAATTAACCCTCCGTATTTTCTAAAATCCTGATTGTCAGCTACAGCATGAATTACCGCACCAGCCCCTAAAAACAATAATCCTTTATAAAAAGCATGATTAACTAAATGAAATAGAGCTACATTGTAAGAAGATAAACCTATAGCTATAACCATCATTCCAAGTTGTGACATAGTAGAATATGCTATAACTTTCTTAATATCTTGTTGGAATAACCCTATAAGAGAACTAAATACAGTAGTAATTGCACCTAATCATAAACATAGTAATAATACAGTAGAACTATATTCGATTAAAGGAGATGAACGAATTAGCAGGTAGACTCCTGCAGTACATTTGTGTTGGCTATTCCCGGGGTTAAAGTTATTTCGAATCACAACTCAAATATACGCTACCGGCAGCATTGCTGCCAGTGCTCGTACTCCATGTAAATACTTNNTATNTNAATANGTAANTACTNNNNANNCTTGNNNNTTGTNANTNTNNNTNTNTTTTTTTTTTTTGAGCCTTGGATATATAATATGCGGGGGTGTTCGAGGTTAAGAGTTATATGTAGCTAATCTTTACTGGTTTGGTTATACATGACTAGTTATCAGGTGAAGCTGGTACTCTTTGTAAATAAACCAATCTACCTTGGTGTTTAAATTGATTATTATTTACCGATCTATTCGAAACCGAAGATCTACTAGTATCTAGAAATTTAGCACAGTCATTAAAAGAATTAAACGTAGATAGAATCTTACCGGTTTGCCCATCTACTAGTTGAACGGCTATGGCTTTATTAGGTTCCTCATGTTTAAGGTATCTATTTAATGATATGATATATTTCTTACCTTCCCTAAATTAGAGGGTCCACTTAATAATTTTGTTATATCAGTCTCCAGTAAAGATCTGTCAATTTTTGGGTGCAGGGAAGAGGATAAACGATAATTATTCATTTGTTGAGTAATACGTTCAATTAAAGCCTTACCTTCTGGAAGGAAATGTAGCCCCATATCTCTAAGATTTAAAATAGATTTCCAATCGCAGTAATCTAAATATTTCTTACTATGTCAAGTAAGACCGTCAAAGAAAGGTATTATCACCTTTTCTATGATTATTTTACGTTTAATAGTCATAAAAAATGCCCCCGTATTCTTTTGATAAATATTGGCAACACTATTACTATCTCCAACTTCACTGCCCAGCTTAACAGATGCTAAATTATGCAAATAGGATACAATAGACTCGAATAAAGCTTTGTTCCCCTTTTGAATAATACCGAAGGTAAAAGTTCTCTCATTTATACTATAGCTAAATCAACCATCCCCTTCAACGAAACCTAATAATCAATTATTAGTTATCTTGAAGTGAGTTGGCGATAAAAATATATCAGTTCTTTTACTGTTCATCTCACTTATAATTTTTTCTAGGACAGCTTTTGACTCCTTACGAGCCTCCGGGTTATTATTATTCATATAAATATTATAAGCACGTGAAAAAGCTAAGAAATCCAGGTGTTTAGTTGTGTTTAAACAGTACTTAGAAAAAATTGCAATAATCGCCGCAACTTCACGTTGAGTACTGACTATGAATCGAGCATCTTTGGAATATACAGTTATTTTACCTAATCCCAAAGTGTTACAAATATATTCTAAAGTGCCCTGGTCATCTAAGTGTAATACTATCACAAACCTAAATGAGAATACACTACCTTTACCTTTGGCAATAAGAAAGCATCCTTCAGCGTCAGTAAAACCCCTAAATCATTCAATGAAACTGTGAGATAAGACAAGTTGTTCTCCGCTAGGTAACTCAAAGGTTACAGGAGATTTATCTGTCTTATCTCTAGTTGTACAAATCCCCCGAGATTGAAGTTTCACACCCCTACCTCCTAAGTTAGCTCTCGAGTTACCAAGTGAAATAGAAGGGGTATTCGAAAAAGTATATCCTAATAAGTCCCCTAAGAGTCCCCACTCAAGCATAATAATAATAAAAAGGCAAAAATCCATAAAAGACGAGAAAGAAATCATGGGGTAAAATAAAGTACATTTGTGTTGGCTATCTTTAACTTTAAGGAATAGCACGCCATATTTCTCAACATGGATCGGACTATATCTTTAACTTATAAATTTGTTGATATCTTTAGTTAAAAGATCTATTTTATTCAAACCTTCTAGTGTAAGATGTTCCTTTTTTAATATCATATCATGTATTTTACATCATTTCGTAAATGAAAGAGATTTTTNTGTTTTTAATTCATATCTTGAAAGATAATTTCTAATAACCTTAATCTTAGTAAAAGATGAACAATGAAATGTTCAACCATCTCAGCTTTTATCATATTTAACATTTTTTAAATCTGAAGTATCAGTATTTAAAAATATATCTCGAAGTGATTTAATTATATCATATTCTTTTTGAGACACTTGAAAAGTTAAATGCGGAGCTTTTCTAAGTTTTGATGTAGAACAACTCTTAACTCTACCATAAAAACAACCCTCAGCGTCTACAAACCCAGAAATTCAACCTGAGTCTAAACTAGGTTTAACTAACTGATCTTTAAAAGTAATATTCATCTTATATTGTTCGTTATATGTATTTAATCATACTTTAAATTGTTCTTTTTTATAATTAGTGGATAAATTTCCATTAAAAATATGAATTAATTTTGAAAAATTTTCTTTGGAAGAAACGTAAAAAACACCTACATTTCTATCTTCCTCCTTTCTAATTAAAACTTTACCGAAACCTAATTCCTTTTTTATATAATAAAGGACTTGTATATCCGAAAGACTTTGAGTTATATCAAAATAAACTTTATTTTTAGACACAATAAAAGAACCATCTCCCTCTGCAAAACCTATTAATCACTCTAAAAACTGTCTATTAATTTTTTTTGTTGTTGTTGAGGGATTGAAAAAGTAAATATTCCTCAAAATTATAAGTTATATTGCGTGTAGTCTCTGAGGATCCATCATCAGCTGATGACGTTTCCTGCCGATAAGCCCCTTTATATTAGAAAATTCCAACATAAAACACAAGATTTTTTTTATTTATCTTATCTAAGAGTAAGCTTAAAATATAAATAAACTTGATGTAAGGCAATCCCGGCATATAGCAACATCATAATTGATTAACTCACATTAATCAACGGCTACGGATAACCATTGTAGCCGCGTGTATTAAAGCAGAAACAGGAGTAGGACCCTCCCACCACAAGCAATCCCATCTTTATTCGTCGGTTGGGAATTAAAATCAGTTGCCATCAGCGCACAGAAGAACGTACCACTCCCCGAGGACTAGATCTCGATGAACCTATTAACTCGAATCTTAATTTCTTGCTGGCATCTGCTGATTCCATGTCTATTCCAGCCGACGAAGCTGATGGGTTTGACACCTATTACTACCACGACCCCCTGCTACCAATATTGCCTCCGAACCCGCGGTTACACGC